>JAQIXB010000868.1:0-13472 GCA_034697405.1 Mesoplophora pulchra | reverse complement strand
ATTCATAATATAATATTCAAAATATATATTAATTACATATTTAATTAATAATTTTTTAGTTAATAATTATAACAATAATAATAATGCATTTTAAATAAATATATAATTTAATTTTAGAAAAAATAATTTTTGAGATTAAAAAGTTATAATAATCATTATTTTAGTATTTATTGACATATGAAGTGAAACGATCGTAAAATATATATGATAAAATAAATTTGAATTAAACTAAACATTGAATAGTTTTTAGTACACATTTATACAGTATTAGAATGATGACGATATTTTGAGATGTCTCTATGCATACTCTATGTATACACATGCACTTTTAGTACATTCTTTATTTATCTAAACGCAGCTGAAACTGTTCTAAATTTAGTTAATTTAAAAAATAGTTTTTTACTTTCAAAATGCTATTACATCATACTATACATACTGTATGTACATAATACGTATGATTATATACAGTATTACATGAACTGATTCGTTTATACATACATAAACTATATAAAAACTAACGCATTATTATAACTGTATACACATAAACTAAATCTTTAGTTTAACGTGCATATGCCTTAAAAGTGCCAAAAGTAATACTCTAATTCTTTATATTATTAATAAATTTATTAATACATTTTATTATTTTAATTTTTATTTTATTATTAATTAAATAAATTATTTATTTATGCATAATGTTCAGACATTTTTTGCATTTTGAAAATGCATTTATTTTTACATAAAAAAATAAAGAAAAAAAAAACAAAAATATGCATTAATTTATTGTTGTAATTTATTTGAAAATATAAATTTTATTTAAAAATTTATGTCATTTGTGTCGTGAAATGATTTAAATTATATTTTTTTAATTTAAAAATATGGATAATTATACCGTTTCATTTATGAACATTATTATTAAATACTAAAATATGATAATTTTTTAAATTTAATTTCTTATTTTATGGTGTAAAATATTAAATATTAAATATAAAGATTCAGATTATTTTTTATATTATATATAAATATGTTATGTTAAGATATAATAGTATATTTCTTAAAAATTAATTTTTCATTAATTTTTTTAATTAAAAAGTGAATTATGAATTAAAAAAGTTTTTAATAAAAATTAAAATAAATTATTTCATTTATTATCATATCATTTGAGTATTTTTTATCATAAAATTTATTAAAATAATGAATATTCATTATTTTGTTTATCTTTTCACAGAAAAATTATATACAAATATAATACATGATAATATTAAGATACTGAATCGGTGCAATCATAGTCTTACATATACTCAATGTTAAAGTTGCCTATGTATGGATATTCAATGAATGAAATAGCCATAGTATATACGAATTAACCCGAATTAATTGTTGAGCCAAATATAAATTATAATAAAAATCTCTTTTATTAAATGTTAATAAACCTTATATCTTTAGTTAATGAACTTATTCGATCATTACTCTTAATTGAAAGTATAATATAATTACTTAGATTTTAAGAAAATGACTAAAAATGAAGATAATTCAGTATTATGACGAAATAACTTAATTCAAATATTAAAATGTGATATTTTTAAAAGAAAATGATTTAAAAATGTGTGAATTTATTTGATGGATCATCATAAAATATTCATTTTAAAGCGTCATCTTTTTTGGTACATGCGTTATGAAAAATTTAATGAAATAAATGTATTCATTAATTTTTCAATTTATTTTCGTTCTCTGTTAAAATACTTTTGTCGAACGCATAAATATATGTTTCTATATTTACAATTATTTCCTTTGATCTGTTCCTTTCAATGTAATTGTTAATAATACATACTAGTATATATATTATAGCATAAACCTAACCCGATAACTTATTTTTGTAATTGAATTGTGCAATACATTTATGTACAATGAATGTACGCATTGTACAATTCAATTACAAAAATAAGTTATCGGGTTAGGTTTATGCTGTAATAGCTATTGACAGTATTAGTATTACTAATATATTCACTTATATTATATTACTATATTTTGTTTCTTAAACTTTTGAAACTTTAATTAAATGATTAGCATGTCAATGAAATGATTAATTATTTCTAAAATATTCCATTATTAATATGTTAAAATATTTTAATGATTTTCATACGCATTTAGCATGAGACACGACGTTTTTTTGTAATTATATTTTAATTATATTTTAATTTAATTAAAAATGTATTATATATTAATAATTAATGCATATAATAAACATTTAAATTATGAATATAATGTTAATGATAACAAAAATTAGATTAAAGATCATTCAAATGCTTAATCATCAGATTAGTAATTATTAATATAAATTTTTATTTAAAAAAATGTTAAAATGTTAATAAAAATGTGAGGTAAATGCTTAAATATTTTTAAAAAAATTATTGATAAATAACATTTATTTGAGATATTTATTTTAATAATAAAATTTATGTAAAAATGGTATCATTTTTTGATTAAAAATATAATAATTTTATGATAAAAGTGATAATATCATATTAAAAATAAAATATATATTTATTTAATAATACACTTTCATATTCATTCACATGTAATCGAATGAATGAATGAATAATTAACACATATAAGCGTATGACCTAAAAATAGTGTCAAATTTTTTACATTTTTTATTTAATAAAAATGAGAAAAAATTGGGTCATTTCCGTATCCCCTCAATACTTTTAATACATATTTAAAAAGTCGTAAATCAATATGTATCAATAAATTATACATTAAAATATGCAATAATATTACTCTTTTTTGCTTTGAATATGACCCGAGTATAATCATTATAAAATGATCATTTAAAAAATAATATTTTAAATTCATTTAAATTATTATTATAATTTATCATAAAATAAATTTCCAATAATTTTCTATTTATTAAATGATTACATTAATGAATTGTTTATCGTATGTAAACTTTATAACATATGCGCACTTCAAAAACATAAAATATTGTATTTTAACATGTTTTATAATTTTTAATTAAATATATAATTTAATTTATAATTAAATATAATTAAAAATATAATTTTTAAAACAATTTTACATAAATTTTTTATGTATTGTAAATGTTTGCTTTTTTCTCGATTATCAACAAGGTAGAAACCCTGTATTGTTGCATTATATTATTGGCATTTTTTTATTATATTTAATAATTTTTTTTATTATAATAATATATAATTATTTTTTAAAAAATTGTAAATTCGATATATTTATAATTAATATTTATGATACTAAATAATTAATTAATTTTTAGATTTTATAATTATATATTTATAATAAAAGTTAAAATTATTGAAAATTATATAATTTTACATTCGATATATCGTATGATTATTTTATATCGAAACTTTTGTGCACTATGCATATGTGCCAATATACCTTATGTTAAAGATTACTATTAATATGTAATGATTTTATGTGAGCACATTAATGTATACGCATATGTACATAGCGTGCAATAGAGTTTCGATATAAAGTAATCATACGATATAATGATTAAGTATATTTACAAAATATATTATCAGTAAAATTTAAGTTAAATATTTTAAATTTCTATTATATCAAAGTTCAAATATTTTTTGAGAAAATTATACATTTTAAATGATAATTAACATTTAATAAATTAATATTTAAATAATTAATTTTGAAAATATTCAGAACTAAATATAAATTTTATGATATAATTTTAAGAAAAATTAAATATTTATAATTTAAATGTTTTAAAAATAGAATATGATATATTAAAATATGATTTAAAAAACATATTTTTATATTATTTTAAAGTAATAATTTTTAATTAAAAATTAAAAAAAAAATGAATGAATATATGACAAATGATGTCGATAATGAAATGCGAAAACACATTTATAAAATATGCGCTCAGAATATGGGAGGATTATGGAAAAACGCATCTGAATGCGATTTAATCATCAAAAGAATTAAGTATTTTCTTAAATTTTAAAAATAAAAAAAATAATTTATTATTTTTCATTATTTAAAGTCAGGGATTTGCGACTAAAGTATATTATGTAAAAATTAATACATTTAATAATGATAAAAATATAAAAAATATCAATGATTATGACACAATTGTGGTAAAAATGATCGAATTTAAAAAACGCTTTTTATTTATTCCCATTAATGCTATTATCACATATACTATTACATGTGAACAAAATTTATCACCAAAAGTTTTAGTAATTACTTCAGATGCAATTATCAGTGAATATGTTGAGGTAAATATATTTTTGTAAAAAATTAAAATAAAATTTTAATTTAAATAATATTTTAGTCACGAAATTATTGCGGTGATGATGATTCCAATTCTCTGATGATAAAACTTTTTGCACTGAAAATGGCGAAAATGCATTCTTTGAATATTCCGATAAAAAAAGATTCAACAGAATTATGGTGTCGTGAAATATTTGACGAATCAATGAAATTAAATTTAAAAAATAATGAAAAAATTAAACAAATAATTGCATTATCAGATACTAGCATTTTACTAGAATTTGATCTTTTAACTGAACTCAAATGGATTAAGAAATTAATAGAACACGTTAATTCACCGATAGTTTTAATTCACGGTGATTTAACACGTGCTAACATTTTGGTACGTAAAAATGTTAATACTAAAGAAAGTGGACACAATGATAATACAATGGACATACTGTTTATTGATTATGATTACAGTTCGTATATGTATCGGGGAATAGATTTGGGCCGATATTTCTCTCATTTTAAGCATAAACTCATACATTTTGGTGATGATCCATTTCCATGTGATAATGAAATGACAGTGTTTTTAAATGAATACAGAAATGAGAGCATTAAATTATTGGGCATTAATTATGTTAATGACGATCGTAATTCATTAATACATTTATTAAATGAATCGAAAGCGTATGCATTATATTCGTATTTAACTGATGTGAGATTCGTTTTTCGTTATTTTATTATGAACATTCATATGAATATGGAAAATGCCATTGAATTATTTGTAATAAATTTTTAATCATTTAATTATTATTAATATTAAATTTTTAATTTTAATATTTATTTTTATTTTACAGAAAAAAGCTAAAATACGATTAAATGGATATTTAAAACTTAAAAAACAATTTGAAAATGAAAATATTTTTCCCGATTTTTTTTAAATAATAATAAACTATGTATGGATATTTTATATGTTCAAATTATAGAGGTTTTATGATACTTTTATAATAAAAGTTTTTTTATAATTAAATTTGTCAATGATTTCGGTATAATGGGAATTTCCTATTAAATGTCATATCATATATTCATATTTAAATAATTATATCTGATGTTATATATCGTATGTATACATTAATTGTTCACATTTGTACGTTTCGCTATTAGATTCGCTAATAACATAATGTAATATTCCAACGTACAAATGTTAACTCTTAATGTATACATACGATATAATATTATATCATACGTATGATAATGTACCGTATGATTAAAGGTGATTCTGAACGGTCAGTGATATCTCAATGTGTAAGGGTCATACTATGGTCATACTATGCATGTATTAATACATTTTATACGTTTTACAATCATTTCCATTTCCACGTTTGAATGTCATCACGAACATCATCATCAACATTATTATTTTAATTTTTTATTATTATTTTATTATAAATTAAATTAACGAATTTATTAATTGAATTAATTAATTATATAAAATTTTATTATTTTTATCATTTTAAAACATTAATTAATTTGAATTTAAAAATGGACGAAAATAATGGTCCGAAACAATCTTTGACCGCACAATACGATGATCTCTGCCCATTCACTGACTCTTTAGTCACAATCAGAGCATTACTTTTCATCATGTTTATTGCAATAACGATCTTAATATTTGAGTGCGTGCGATTTAATAAACATGCTCAGGTCACAATCGATAAAAATGGTAAATTATTAAATAATAAATATAATATTTAATAATAATTTATTAATTTATAATAAAATTTTTAGATTTTTTAAAATTCGCCCGAAATTATGTGGAAATTCTAAATCGATGGTCATTCGAACATTATGAATTAAAGAAATTAAAGGATGAAAATGTACGATTAAATGTGACGATAAAAAACCTAAGGTATTATTACGCAAAAGAGGTTCGGGCCCATGATTACGTGAAAAGGAAAAGAAACACTTTCAAAAGTCAATTAAAGGGGATACGAAAGTTCGTGATGGAAAAGGCACATTCAAATACTAATACAGAAATGCGTGAAAATGTATTGTCATATATCGATATGCAACTTTTGGACATTGAAGATGCGAATTCATCATTTGAATTAGATTTAGATTATGACAAAACTGAAGATGATTTTTCAATTGTAATGATGATGTCACCACAAAAATGGTATTAATTTTTTAAAAAATAGGGATGGAAAAATTATCTAATTATTTATTTGACTGTCATTTTCTTGTAATTTTCTTTTATCTGTAATTATCTGTAATTATCTGTAATTTTCTGTATAAATGTATATTTTAAAATTATTTTTTTAAAAATTTCATTATATAAATATTAATACATTAATTATGATTATCGATTTCAATGAATGAATAAATAAATGAATGAATAAATAAATAATAAAATGAAATATTCGTATATTTATACGATAATAAATGCGATAAATAATTAGCATCATGATTAATGTATTAAAATCGATCATCGTTTTTCACATCATTAAAATGAAAGGCCCTTCAAAATGATCCTTTAAATATCATCGCATTATCATTGGAATGTCCATCATCAGTTATTATTCATCATAAAAACCGTGACAATGACCATAATGATCATAATATGACAGCACTGATAACGAAATGAGAATGTGACATCATACATGTCAAAGCACGGGATATGATGTTCGATTCTGTGCTTATATCCTGAGGTGTCATTTCATTAGTATCAAAAGTGTTAATGTCATCATGTTTAATTACGATTAACTTTTCAGGTTTTACTGTAATCGTTTTCATTCGATTTAATGCTCGGGATTTATATTTAGGTACACATAAACCTGAAATGAAAGAATGTGACACCATTCGATTCAAAGTGCGAGACATAAATGGCGACATAATTGCGTCAATGATTGGGTGTGCCCTTATATCTTGAGGTGTATGATCATTGAAATATATTGCATTAATGTCCGAATGTGTAAATATTAATGATTTTTTATGTTTCACTGTATTTGGCTTTACTCTAATCAATGTTCGTGATGTTAACAGAGGTACAGTGAAACCTCTGCCATCGGCACTTATATCTGAAGGAAAAGTGTATACTTTCATACGATTCAAAGTGCGACATAAATGGCGATATAATTACGTCAATGATGGGGTCAGTACATATATCATGAGGTATGACATCATTTTTAATATATATTTTAATCAATTATTTTGATTATTTACTTTATTTATTTAATTTAAAGTTAGAATTTAAGTTATACATTGTACAGTGAAACCTCTAAAATGTGAACATGATTCTAAAATGAATATTATTATAAAATATATATATATAAAAATATTGATTTTTTATGTAATTATTATTTTAACATATTTTTTTACAAAAAATGTCATTTAATTATAATTTAATTATAAATTTAAAAATAATTATATTTTAATATAAATGTTTTATATATTAAAAGAATATAATAATATTTAATAATCATTTTTATTCACACATTTTATTTACTTAATTTTATCATTAAATTATAATATTTTTATATGTTTTATTAAATTTAAATTTAAATTAATGTTTATTTATAAAAATATATTTCTTAATTAAAATTAATTAAAATTAAACTTAAATTAAATTTAATTTAAATTTTTTTAATTCATTTTTTGAATTAATTATTTAAAATGCGCGGTCATTTACGAACAATAATACAATTGAACTCTTTACTCATCCGTTTGCAAATATTATGTCCCTTTTGCATTATTATTTGTTCATAATGCCATAATTGCCTGTAATTGTGGCCTCAAACGTCAATATTAGTGCAAAATCAAAAAAAAATTATTATAAAAATTTCCATTGCAAGTATTATGTCGTTTTTTGCGAAATAAAGTCAAAAGTCAAAATATGGAAATTTCCATAAAATAATACTGAAATTTACAATAATTTTTTTTTGATTTTGCACTAATATTGAGGTTTGAGACCACAATTATGCGCAAATAATAGTGCAAAATCAAAAAAATTATTGTAAATATTTCAAATATTGTAAATGTTTCAATATTTTTTTATGGAAATTTCCATTGCAAGTATTACGTCGTTTTTTGCACATTTAATTAATTGATGTCTCTACGATCTGCGTGATTAACAATAATAGAAATATAATAATAATTGTGAAAGTGTATGTGATACTGTTTTACCGCGATTGAAATGCGACCTTAGCTTAAATTATAATTAATCGGATATTTTCCGATATTTTCCGATAAATGTTTGGGTGTGATATACTCACGTCCGTCACATATGTAAATATGACGTTTCAATTGTTTTATATGAATATAAAAATTAATTTTAAAATCAAATGTTTAATTAAAAGTTTTAAAAATGTTTTATTATTTTTGCATTAAATTACAAAATTATTTTATAATTAATAATTATTATTAATTTATTAATTATTTAATAATAATTTTTATTTTTAATATCTACAGACATATGATTTTTTGTCCATTATCTGTTTTTAGCATTATCAGCATTAGGATCAGAATCACGTTCTTCGATAGTATTAGAATCAGTATCTTTAGAATTAGTGACATCATCAGGAACAGGAATAGCATCAGCATCAGGATTAAGATCATAATCGAAATCACGTGACGTCATTGAAAAGACACTCTGAATGAATGGACACATCCATTGTTACGTACCATCGAATAAAGATACAGATGAAGACATTAATGATGATAATGAAGATCATGATATTAATGTTATCGATGGTCAAATATATGAGAATGTATCTTCAGCATCATCATCATCATTATCTTAGATTTACCATCATATACCATCGTTATTAAAAACACCGAAAGACGTTCTAATGAATGATGACATTGAAAATGAAACCATCGCCATCTTTAGCATAACAAACAAATTCTACGATCAGAGCATGGGCATTATCGTCATTATCACCGGCATCTTCAGCCGTGACAATTGAGTGTATTCTTCAGCCGCTCCGACATCAATGAATGGTCATTATGTATTCCTTTCGTTGGAAATGAATGGTCATTTTCAGCATAATCATCATCAGCATCCCGATGTGTCTTCAGCTGTCAAAAGATACAAAGAATGGTCATTAATATCATTATCATTTAAAATGTCATGACCTTTACCATCGGCATCAGTGTCTTAGTTATGTATGACCATATCTTCATCATTATGACGCTTTTATTAATCGGTCATCATTCGGACATTACAATTGAATCATCATTATCATCGTCCGTTTAATTATCATCAATAAATGTGATCATCATTTTTCTGAAATTAAAATTTTAAAAATTTTAAAAATATTATTATTATGTTAATATAAAAAGTAATTTTAAAAATGTTTATTTATAAAATACAGGATCATTCAAAAATATATCAAATGTTAATTGTATTAAATAAATGCAAAAATAAAAATAAATATTAAAAGAGTGATATATACTATAGTTTAGTACATTCGTTTTCTTCACGTGTTTAAATGCACATGTTTAATATAACGATAAAACGCACATGTACAAAATGCTAATAATATATAAAAATTTTAAAGTGAATGGACACGACTGTAGCTATATCATGCTTTAAGGATATGTCTTTTAAGCATTTTATTACCTAAAATAAGTATGAATACATATTAATGAAAATGATTAAAAATCGGTGTGTATATAAATACCGTTTCTGCGGCATTAGAGTCTAATCCGGACGTGGGTTCGTCAATACATAGTATGTTCGGTTTTCGGACGTTTACAATTTCCATCGCTAATACTATCCTTTTGTGTTCACCGCCGCTGCATTTTTCAACTAAAGTATTACCGGTGTCACCGATTAATAATTCGTTCATTACCGTTTCGCATATTTCTTTATGATCGATATTTTTGTATTTAAAATTATCATAATTATTAATTTTATCGGAATAAAGATCGGAATTTTTAATTTTTGACGCATATAATAGCGTTTCATTTACAGTTAATCCTCGAATTAAATGGTCATTAACATTCTGAACGATAAAACACGGTTTTATGGGAATGTTATTATTCGTGTAAATGACGGTATCAGCGCTAAGACCGGACATACATTAATGCTTTAATCATGAGTATGAATATCATTCGTTTATTGCATTGAATAAAACAATAGCATCGTTTATTGTTTCACATATGTATTGATTATTATGATCAAAAAAATTCGTTTTAAAAAACAATTCTATGATATGAAAAGGTAAAAACACAATTCTCACATTAAATGCCTGTAAATTTAGTAACATTATGATGTCTTTTAATGTTTCGACGGCAGAGCTGTCCATATACGGGACACAACAAAAGTCCAAAATAATGCAATTATTATTATCATGATTATTTCTGAAAATAATTAAATATAAAATAAATAAAAATTAAATATTTTCATTCTATCATTTAATATGCAAAACATATACCGTATTCCCGCACATAAAGCGGCATGCCGGTATAAAGTGAATAATCCAATGTGCCGGTATCCCCGGGGTATACCGGCATGCCGGTGTAAGTGAGGTGAGTTATTTCAATGTAAATACCGGCAGTGCCGGTAGGGACCAGAACCCTATTTTTTGAAAAATGGTCACCTCACTTATACCGGCATGCCGCTCTATGTGCGGGAATACGGTAAGTAAATCATTGCCATTTTTACATTATAATAATCATTAAAAAATATATTAAATAAAATTTATATTATATTTTATTATAATTTATATAATTATGTTCACATATGTTATCATAGCATAAACTTTAATCACATCGTATGATAAAGTCATGTGATCAAATAAATAACTCAATTATTAAATATCAAAAGTTTAGTAAAAGTAAGTTTTTAGTCTAAAATTTCAGAATGAAGCATTTCTTGTAAATTATTAAATGATTAATAATATGAAACTATTAATTAATAAATTAATATTTAAGATTAACTAAACATAAATCATTTTTCTTATATTTAAAGTATAAATGTCTCTTTTAAAATAGAAACTTAAAACTAAAATTAAATATCTAAAAGTATGCGATGCTCTCTTAATACACTATAAACTATTGCTATTTATACATTTACTTATATTATGAATTTGAGCGTAAACTTTTAAAAAAATCTTAAGTTTGTCCATGCACTAGTATCATGCATTAGAATCATACACTAGTATCTTACACTAGTATTTTACACTTTTCTATTTGTATTGCAATAAAATGTTATTTAAACTTTTAATATAAAAATGCACTAAAATCTCTTTAAATAACATATATAATTTATCATTTAAAAAATCTTTTTTTTTCATTTTTTAATGTAATAAATTATATTTTTTTTAAAAAATATTTTCACATTTAATTATTTATTATGTATATTTTAATATATAATACAAATTATTGTATATTTTTAATATATGATTCAAATGATTTAATAAATATTTAGTGTGATGAAAGTGTGATAATAATTTTAAAATAAATTTAAAAATGCATTGAGTATTATGCAATGACTTAAATGTTTCATTGAAACATCTTTTATTTTAACATTCAGTATATGTTAATGTATATTTAAAACATTCCCATTATATAATGAGCATCTAAAAGTGCGTCTATTAATAGATGCACAATAAATGAACACATTTAAGACATATACAAAATAGTACCATACCCATGCTACAAATATATATTATTATACACTGTTATTCACTGTTACTATTACTTTTAACAGTATTATAAAAATTACTCACTTTAAAAATGAGTCTGTTTAAATGAACACTAAGCTCAAAATTTATGCAAACTAGATAAATATACTAGCCAAATTTATAACAAAAAATATTTGCAATTTTCAATTACGTTTAAATTTAAATTATATCGTCTCATAAATAATTTACTTTTTTAACTTATAATAATAGTGAATAATTTTGAATAATTTTTTTGTTTTAAATTTTTTAAAAAAAAGTTTTAAATTTTAATTTAAAATGTGCGAAGATCCTAATGTGAGAAAAGAGGGCGATGATGATGATGACGATGATGATAGTACATCATTAGTGCATAAAGTACTAAAATGGGTATTATTTGTTATTCACTGCTATTTAATAATGGCGAATTCATTGTTAATAATTATGGGGAAAAATATCGGTAAAAATGTGGCAAAAGAAACATCTGAATTAAGTGACACTACGGTCAGAATCATATCGATAATCGAACTCATAATTAATTTGATCGGAATTTTTGGAATTTTTTTAGAAAATTTTTGTGTTTTAATTGTTTATTGCATATGCGTTATCATACACATGATTACGATGATATTCATATTTAACGTCATCGATGCGACCATTGTCTTAACCATTCTTTGGATATCATCAGAATCTTATTATACATATTATTTAATTAAAAAACAAATATTAACGAAAAATCATAACTAAATTTTTTATTTATTATTTTAATTTTTAAATATTCTAAATTAATCAGTTATTTACAATTTTAATTTTTCAAAAAATTATAAAATTTATTTCTTCAGTTTATAAAAGTTTAGTTAACACTTTTATCATTATTGAATATTTATGATAAAACATTTATATATAAAAAAAATTAAATATATTTAATTCTTAAATTAATAAAAATATGTACAAAATTTGTATAATATTTCAGTTCAAAAATTTGGTATTTATTTTATTTTATATTTATATAATAAAATTTACTTTTAATGATTTCATTTATTTTAATAATGATTTTGAATGTTTAGTTTAACATTTTATAAAATTAAATATTTTACCATTTTTATGTGTAAATTAACATTATTTATAATTTATATATTTAAATTTATGATATGAATAAAATAAAGTATTTTATTTCATTATATATTATTTATAATTTAATAATAATTTAAATTTAAAAATATCACATAAAAATTGTGAATATTTAAAGTTTAATTTATGCATTATAAATTTTAATATATATATATTATATGGTAAAGTTTTGATTCGCAATCGCAGCATTCGCAGAAAATACGCTTAACTTTTATCAAAGTTTAGAGCTAAAATATTCACAAAATACAAAATTCATTGCTTTTGCAATTCGCAGTAAAATAACTTTATATAAATTAATAAATATATAATGTTAAGATAATGTTAAGAATAAAAGATAAATAAAGATAATATATATGTGAAGTATATGTCGCTTTTGCGGTATTTGCAGAGTATTAATATTACTATTTCGGGAATTAGTTACCCGCGTAT
>JAQIXB010000867.1:0-13484 GCA_034697405.1 Mesoplophora pulchra | reverse complement strand
TATTATATATATAAATATATATATATATATATATATATATATATATATATATAAACTTTTATATATATATAAAAGTGTGCTTTTAACCAGTCCAATGTCAAGGTTTATACTCATACTAAACTTCCCCCTCTATAAGTTTATGTCTAAGTTTATTGACCCTTAAGTTTTAGTGCCAAACAACTTTCAAATGTAAAACTTCCGATTTAAAAATACGGAAAATTTTTTTATTAATAAAATACTTATTTTATTTATAATTTTTTTAATCATTATAATCATATCACAATTTATTGATTTATTATATAATAATGAATAAATAATTCATCATTTTTGACACTTTTATTCATTACAATTATTAAAATATGAGTATTTTTTATCAGTTTAATATAAATATAAAATTAATAATAAAATCATGACATTTACAATATATGTTAGAATTTCTTAAAATTAAACAAATATTTAATTTTAAAGTAAATTTAATAGTAAAACATTGAAATAAATTATTTAAACAAAAATTTAGATAATTATAATATGGATATTTGAGCATTGCATTAAATAACATTCACTCATTGTTTAGTGTAAAGAATGTGATAACAGTATTTACCTGAAAATATTGTCGTATCATTCTTTTCAATCTGACCATAGACTGATGCAATTGAACATAATGAAATTAAAAGCGTTAATATTTTAATTTTTATCAAAAAATTATTCATCTCAATAATTATATACTTTTATTATTAAATAATTGAATTGAATTTTTAAAATAAATAAATAAATATTATTTCATTCATTTATAAGAATGTATATACAGTGAAAAACACTTTTAACAATTTTAGTGTTTTAATTTGTTATTAGTTTTACTTTATTATTATCATACTGTGCCGTTAGCTTAAGACACTGAAAGTTGAACCAAAAGTTACTTTGATACAGGTTTAGTCTAAGGGCGGATCTTTTGTCAATGAAAACATACATATTATTTTTTAAAATGAAATGAAACATTTAAAATGCTAAATTAACATGAAATTTTAGATTCAATTCTTTCTGTGATCAAAAATAATTGCGAATATTAAATTTAATATTTAATAAATGTTTATATTGAAAATTTTATTATTTTAAAAGTTTTAAAACATAATATTTTTTATTAAAAAATATGGACATTTTTGCTGAGAGTACCAAATTTTAAGCGTAAATTTTTAACATTTAATATTATGAAAACAAATTTTGGCACATAAATAAAATACGTTTTATATTTAATAAAAATTAATTTTGTTAATTCTAATTTAAGAATTTTATAATGTTTGAGTATAATTAATATAATTAATATAAATAAATAAAATATTAAGTATTTTCTTTTGTATTTAATTTAAATTATTTTATTTAATTATTTATTTATTTTTGTAATCACATTCATTATATACACATAATGATTTAAAAAATAATTTTTAAGATTTTTTTTAAGAAATATTACTCAAAATCCAATTTCTAAATTTTGATATCCGCGTGCATACACCCGGTAACGACGGTTCACCGCAACCGATACCTGTAAATTAATATAAATATTAATTAAAATCATTAAATTTTTATTCAAAATTAAGATTTACGCATATATATGAATCTAATTTCTTTTATATTTACGTATGTTTTATTTTAAAATTTTTCATAATGTATTTATGCATAATGTAAGTAAACTTTTGAAACATAAATTTTTAATTAAATTCTAAAGAATTTTTATTTTAAATAATCAATAAATTATCAAATTTTATTTAAAAAATATTTAAATATTAATAATTTTATACAATTATTTGTGATGTCATTTAATTAATTCATTTAAATTGCTGATGGCATTTTGCTATTTAACTATTTAAAGAGAGAGGTGTCTACAAAATATTTTAAATAAAATTTAAATAATTAAAATCACATTTTTTATATTTCGCAATTTTTTCTCAATTTTTTTCTTTCATATTTAACTATACATAAATATTTAAAATGCATTAAATTTTTTTTTAAAAAAATAATTATAATCTCTGATTTTAAAAAAAATATTAAATTTGAAAAAAATTCATGTAAATTAATGTTTTGCGTAATTTTGTTAATTGAGTATGATATGTCATTATATTGTTACACGTATTATTATGCGTTATAATTACTTATTAATTACTAAATAAAGAATTACATGTATGTACATAGTATTACATAGCATTACATAGCATTACATAGCAATAATATGTAAATGATATTTATATGTACATGTATTTTCACAAAAAAGTAATTAATAGTATATAAACATGCAATAATAGTACATGTAATAATACTAGTATATATACTAATGCTATGTGACATACCCCAGGATATAATTCCTGCCAAAAACCATTTACCATCATCACCCTGAACTTGAAGTGGGCCACCGCTATCACCCTAAAGATTTATTGGGCAAAATATTATAACTATACATAAATAATATATATTTATTTATACATATGTATACTAGGTATATTACTAGATATACTAGCAGGTATACTAGTATATGTATAAAAGTAACGCATACCTGACAAGAGTCACGACCGCCCTCATCGTAACCCGCGCACATGAATATTTCGGGAATATACTCGTGTCTTCCCGCAGTTAGGAACATGTTCTTACATTTGTCATTACTAACTATAGGCACTTTAACCTCCTGAAGTACCGACGGAAGTACACCACCTTTAGACACAATTACCATATATATTATAAATCATTTCATTATAAATATTATTCATATATAGAGTAAGCCATGGTTAACGCATACATTTATTATTTTACTGATATTTTAAAATAATAAATGTATATTGTAATTTGGCTAACCCCATATATAAATATTATAAATTTATTATTTTTTATATATTTTGTAATAAATTATAAACACATGCGTTTATTGTTAGTACATCTGTAATTATTATTTCACAATTTTATGTAATTATTATTTCCCATAAACATTAGTATCAAATATTTGATAAAATTAATCACTTATTTATGCTATAAAATTACTAAAATTAACGAATCATATAAATGTTAAATATGTTAAATTACATACTATAAAATTGTGAAATAATTTGTGAAATAATTTGTTAGTATTATTAAATTTTTAAAAAATCATTATAAATAATTTATCAAAATAATTATCAATTTTTTTACTAAAATTTCTTTTACTAAATTATTGATTAATTTTTTTAATTTAAAACTTTTACTAAATGATGATTAAAAGTTTAATATTCTAATAATTACTGACCTCACTTTGTATATCTTTAACTTTATCCTTATCATATGCTAAAATACTAACTGTTAACTGTTAACTTTTAATATGCTTAAAACAGAATTAAATCGAATAATTTTTTGATATAAAATTTTAACATAAATTAAAGAAAATGATAGAAAATTCATTTATGAATAATTATTGATTTTTAAAAACGAAATTTATAATTTATGCTGAAAATTTTGTAATCTCTAAAATAAATTTATATAAATTTAAATATGAATTTCATTTAATATTTAATATTTTAACATTTAAATAAAATTTCTATTTAAATCAGGAATAAGTTGAGTCAAAAATCATAATTATAATAAATTATTCAATATTTTATCACATATAAAAAGTTAAAAAGAAAATTTAATAATATCCTTTAAAAAAAATCATAGCTATACTTATATTTGAATTTAATTAAAAATTATTTTAAAAAATTAATTAATAAAATAATGAGAATATAATGAGTGTGTGTGTGTGTGTGAGTGTGTACCTTCGCTAAGTCTTCCCCATCCTGTAACAGTGGCATTACGTCCTATGAGTTCAATGTGATCGGGCGGTAAACAGATTGGTCCAATGTGAGGCTGAAATTCGATGGGATCATCCAATTGCACTAATGCCAAATCGTTTTCATATGTGAAAAAGTTATAGTGCGGATGAACGACTTTTTTCTTAGCGCCTCTCTCCATATAAGGATATGGTTCTAAAACACTCGAAAAATCATATTCCCCGATCCGGATTCTAATCTGAGTCAATAATAAACTAAAATACGTTTATTTATTAGTATTTCATTTTAAAAATTATTAGACATAAAATATAATTGCAATTTTATTAAGAAACGGAATGTATGTGTGTATGCGTACATGTATGTTTACATACATGTACATGTGTACATAAATAAAATTGCAATTTTATTTTATATTTATACTATTGATAGTTAAATCATACTCAATATATGCATATATATTAGAATTTTATATAATATTTAAAGGTTTACATTTTAGCGTTTAATTAAATGTTAACCTTTGGGCATTTGCATTTTGAAAATTGTAATCAATGATTTGATCGGACACTTTTTTAAATCGTTAATCTCATATATGAATATATATGAATATATTTCAAACTCAAAATATCATTTTAATATATATATGTATATGTATATATGTATATTTTTTTGATTATAATTATCGTATAATTATAATATGATATCATACTCATCTACACAATGTCCTGCGGTGGCGATCCATTGATTATTTAGTAGTGCCCCTCCGCACCTGTGTGTACTAGAAAAGCCAAAAAACGATGTGCGACGAACTGAAACCTTAGTACACATACAAATAAAGCATTTTATATAAATTATTTTCATATTAATTATGCATTTTTAAAGTTCAATCGTACGAAAAAAAAATAAATTACGATTTAATATTAAAAATTACTATTATACGATATGAACCAATAAAGGGTTATGTATGCGCGCGTATATGCAGTATAAAGTATAAGACATGTGTACACTTATAATAAAAGTATATATTTTTTGCGTATAAAGTTATAATAACTTTTTAATGCATTTGTACATGTTTATAATGCATTTATTAGTTCATATCGTAACATTATTATATAACAGTATTATTTTATAATATACATTTTATTGCATTACATACCTGCCATGGCCACGCTCCGAATGCTGAATTTTTACCGCCGACGACTTTGGTCTGTGAACGCATTTGTGGCAAACCGCACTGTACTAAAATTTTATTCATTTTTTAAACACATTAGTATTACACAGTCATAATGCTGATAATAATGCTAGTAATGCTAGTAAACTTATTTTTTTCTCATTTCTATGACATTTAAAAAAAGTTAATTATTTACCCTTTAATGATGCAATGGGTTTTTTAGTGCCTAAATGTGGATTAAAACTAACTGCAGAACTATTAAATACTGATGGTGTCGTAAATTTAATGGATGACGGTGCTGGTGTTGTTGTTGTGGTACTAGTGGTAGTTGTTGTAGTGGACGATACTTTATATGTTAATGATGGTGTACTCGTAGTAGTTGTTCGAGTATTATAAATTTGTTGATAAATACTAGTTGGTCTATTAATTATTGGCGGACGAAATGTTGGTCTTAGGTAAATTGAACCCGGAGGGGGTCGAAATGTAGAAAATATTGAAAATATCGGCGGCCGAAATGTATGAAGTACATTTGGCGGGGCATTTGATTGAATTGGCCAAACTTGTGCTAGTGGAAATGGCACTTTAATACGTGCTAAATATTAATAAAAAGAGTATATTTTACCGTGAATTGGACTAGGTGCAGTTGGCCATGGTTTTGTCGATGATGTTAGTTGTGACTGTTGTGAGGATTGGTCAGTTACTTGCGGTTTATTAGTTGGCTTTGTTGTTGTTGTTATTGTTGGTCTCTTCGTTGTTGTTGTGGTGGATGATGGTTTAGGTTTTATAGGATAATATGATGGTCTGTTAGTGACTGAAATGGGTGTAGGATATGGTGACGGCCGCGGTTTCGGCGTTGAAAATGTCGATGAAATCGGCCATTTATTGATATTCGATTCAATGGAATTATCCGTATCGTTATGTCCGCAGCAACTGCCGAATAAAAAGCCGTCGACACACGTACCCAAATGCTTTCCTTCAGTTTTAATGCATTCCCATACGAACATACACGTTCCCTCTTCGCCCAACGCATTGTTGCAAATCTTAGGCCGTATTTTAAGCGATTCTATTTCTTAAATCAATTAATAATTAGCAATTAATTTCCATGAATATTATAATAAATTTATATAATAATTATAAAACAATACTCACCTGAAACGTGAATCCATAAAAGATAAAAAAGTAAATAGAGCCCCAAACGCCAATTTTGGCGATCGGGTATTAGTTTCATTACGGACTAAATAATAATATAAAGTTTACTATAAAACTAGTGAGTAACATAACTTGGATGACCGACTTTAGCATCCCTCATAGTTATTCCCCCTTTTCTGACGATCCGGTTTCCATTCTTAACACAGCATCGTTAAGCCTCAAGAAATATATGTAATCATTAATGATGAACATAGGCCATCATACAATTTTCAATTTAAGTCTTAGGCTTAAACTTATATGTTTGAAAATATTTAAATATATTATTTTTATTTTTCAGTCACTTTTTGTATATGAACGTTAAGTAATATAAATATAATTAAAATATAAACGTTTATATTTACGTTTATATGAAATTCTGAAAAATTAAAAATTAAAAGAAAACTTTTTATATTCGAATATCAAATAATACAAAAAAAATATTTTTTCATGTTTAAAATTATTTTTAAAAAATTAACAATTTTATATATTAATTAAAATGGTTATAATTATTATTAAAATAAAGAATTCATATATGTTAAAAATATTTTTAATATTAATACCATCATTAATATATATTAATATATTAATATATATATTATATTATATTTTGAATAATTTTAAATGAAATTTAAAATAAAATATATTTACAAATAATATCGATATTTATTATTTTCAAAGACCCAGGCTTAGGCTGATGACTTTTTGAACCTATGCTCATCAATCTAACACTTAGTCTCAAGTTTTTAGAGCCTCTGTTCATCATTAATATACTCATCTTAATAATAATACACAAAATTTGGGTCACTAAACAGAGGAAGAATATTTTCATAGTTTTTTATTACTCATTCATGTGTAATTATTCATTTATTCATTTAACTTATTTTACAATGACGTTTATGTAAAAACAATATTAATATATAATTAAAGACATAAATTTTAAGAAATATTTATAGTCATAAATGACATTTGAAAATGCTTATAAAGCAAAATACAGCGAAACCTCTATAAGACGAACGGCTCGGGCCCAAAATTTTATTCCGTCTTAAGGAGGTTTCCGTCTTATAGATGTTCCTATGTAAAGCATTGTAAAAAAATAAGTTTTTATATAAAGTTCGATATGTTATATAATGTTAATATTTAGTCTCATTTTATGATTAAAGTTAATTTTTTATTATTTTTTATTAATTTTTTAATAAAATTTTCAATTTTTTTTAATAATTTTTACGGACTAATTATACTACAGGAATACTATTATTTAACGGAAAAATGTTCGTTTCCGTTTTGTGGAGGTTCCACTTTAAATATCACTTTAATAAAAGCAGTTATTTTTGGTTCAAATATAACTCTATAAAATTATATTTCATATATTTTTTATTAAAATATTTGCATATTTATTATTTTTTCAAAGATTAAATTAATCAAATTTTAAAATTTAAATTTCAAAATATAATTTATTAAAATATTTCACATTATATTTAATAATTTCACAAAACTTTTTAACAGATAAAATTCAACACTATTATAGTCTTATAACTTGAGGTATATTATTTTTAATTTTTTTAATTTTTCAAAAAAAAACTTTTTTGCAAATATTTTTTTAAAAGATTAAAGATTATATGTTATATTATATTTTTTAATAAAATATAAGATTTTTTAAGATAAAAAGCATTTAACACAGAATTTAAGGTCTTTATAATAATAATATAATAATGTATAACAATACAAATATATTAATATTCTAACATTAAACACAATTGTTTTTTGTTATGTTTTTTATTTTATTTTTATTTTGATTATTAATAATAAACTAAACTGTTCTTTTGATAACAGTTCACATTCTTATGTTATTATAATAATAATTAAAAATGTCATTAACACGCATTAACGCTAAATTAGTATATTTCAAAGTAAAGTAATGTCAAAAGAAATATTAAAAGTTTAATAAAGTTTATCATATCTTTTTTTATTATCATTATTTTTAATTGAATATAATATATTTATATAACATATTTGATAACATTATATATATTATTATAAATTATAAATAATTTCATAAAAGGTGATTTACTAAAAAGTACTATTAATAGTATATTTTAGAAAATCTTTTCATTTTTCCATAGTGTTAGATCCATGTGAGCGATTTTATTGCAATCAATTCGTGGATTCCTATGATAAAATTTTAATTTAAAATTTTATTTATTTTTATATAATTTATTTAATATAATAATATAATATTCTTTACAATGGAATCGCAGGATACAGGTTGCATATTGTAATTGCATTTATAAATGACGTTCTATTGGTTCAAGAATTTTACAATAGAGCCAATTGAACATTACTCACTTGAATTTGAACATAAACTCTATTACAATATGCGACCTGCACCATGAAACACGTGTGTATATAATTAATTTACCATTTGGAAGGCTGTAGAAAGGCTAATGGTTGCATAAACTCAATGGTATCGCTATTGTCACAAATGAGACGTGCCAAACTGACTTTTCTTATTTCATTTAATTGCGCTGAACATTCAATTACAAACGTATAATTTTAAATAAATATTCACATTCATTAAATAGTAATTACAGCAGAGATAATCACAAAAAGTACAATTTGCATTTGAATTTGCGCGTGTTAATTGCATGCATTTAATTGTTATGAGCAGATTCAATTACAATTTGTGCTTTCGATGTTTTCCTCTGCTGTAAACGTAATTCATCTATACCCTCATTAAATGAATGCACCATATTCCCATTTTCATACCAAAATCTATCGCCGACTGTAATATGCATGATAAATTTATTATTTAAATATTTATTAAATTTACTAAATAATAATTTAATAATATTTATTAATGAATACCTTTATTACGCCTCTGTTGTTCTGCCAAAATGCATGCGAGTGTCGGACCCACGACAGCATCAGGTAAACTTTTTTCATGATTTCCTCCAATAAATAAGTCAATATCGTCGACACTCCTAAATTATTTTAAATATTTAATGTTTTTCTTAAATTAACAAATTATTAATAAATTATTAATAAATTGTGAAAACACCTGTATATTTTGGCCATTAATTTTGCGGATCCGCGGCGCATCACATCATTGAGCTCTTCGAATGTTTCGATTCGCGGCAAACCGCAGACCTCACGATATGCGTTATATCCCGGGAGACCATGATCCCGACCTCTTTGTATGTTCAGTGCTATTAAATCCATTCCAAAACCATGACCATGCTCTTCAAATAAGTGATTTGTTAACTAAAGTATAATAACATTAATATTTTATTAATTAATTAATTTTTTAGGTCAACTATTTTTTAAGTCTATTACTTCTTCAGAAAAGAATTGGTCAAATGTTTGTGTCGGATGTGATGTATATCCATTCAAAAATTCGTCATATGCACCCTCACGATATAATGACGTCGGATTATTAAAGAGATTTCTCAATTGTAAAGTTCTTGTCACCTGACCATTGTTGTTCATTAAATTAATAAATCCCTAATATAATGACGAAAATTTATTTAATATAAAAATGAATATAAAAATTTTAATATTTAATATGATAATGTTTACCTGAATAAGTGTATGGAACCTATAGGCTGCGGTTGCGAATGAATTCAAAATTCCGGGATTCAGAGTCTCATCGTAATCATAGGCATAACCAATGGGCTGAGGTAATAAATTAAACTCTTTCATTACTCTTCGACCTAAAGATTATTTATGTTTTTTTAATAATTATTAAATTAATAAATAAATATTTTATATTTAAATAATTAAATTTTAGTTAATTTTAGTTAATTTAACCTAAAATCAATGGTGACCATTCATTGTAAGTAATGTGTTGAATAACTGCGGCCACAATACGACGTGCCTCTTGATACAGAATCTCATCATCCCAATCTATTAATATATAATTAAATAAATAAATACGTAAAAAATATTATTATTATTTAATTAAAAGAGTATTTTAGCATACCCGGATTAAGTTTGTGTAAAGCTGCGGCAATTCTATTATGTTCTCTAAAATAATAATAAAGAGTTTTTTATAAATAATTTTTTTTAACATTATAATATTAAAAAGTATTTCATTATAATGATAAAAATAAATTATACCGCAATAATAAGTTATGAATCATCGTAAGACCCGTTTGTTCATTCACCCGAACGTCACCTTTATTAATGTATACAAAAATTAGTATTATATTATTATTTTAAAAGAATAATATAATATATATTTTTTTTATTAAAAATAATTATAAAATGAATGACCCCCGACAAAGCATTGCAATCGTCGTTCTCTCGGAATAGCGCATTCATCGCTTTTATTTTGAGTGTCAAAAGGCAAAAATTCCACACCATTTACTTTCGAAATTCTTAATTTTCCTTAAATTACAATAAAAATATTATTAATTTTTATTTTTATTTAAAAAATGTAAATATTAATATAATAATATATTAATATATTAATATAAATTTTAAGCATTACCCAATTCAAAAGAACGGAGATGTGCGGCACGTTCATCCGTAGATCCATAAACCATTGAACCATCGATAACATGAGTTAATGTATTGGTCTGTTCGCGCGGACCTTTCATTTAATTAAATATTTAATTAATACAAAGGTCACTCAAAAATTAAATATGTAATTAATTAATAAATTACGGACCCAAATTACAGTCATAACGCGGTCCCGCGGCATTTCGGATAAAATTATTACACCGATGATTAAATTGTGCGTAAAAAGGGTCATTTTTGGACGCGATGATGGGTCTACACGCGGGATGTACTATGTTAGTACGTCTCCCGCCTTCTTTAGGACAGCATTGTAATCCTTCGCCAGAGTCCGCTGAAAGTTAACACATTTTTTAATTAAATATCTATATATTTTTTGCATATTTTTTATATTTTTTATATGTTATTTATGCATATATATTTGTATATACCTCTCGTGGATTGTGTAAGAGTTAAATCATGATCAATAACCTATAAAATTAAAAGTCTTAAAATACAAAGAAAATAGAGAATATGCTATTATACTCTATTAGTGTTAATACCTGACCCCATTGCATAACAAAGAGAGTAAACTTTTTGTCGGGTAAATCAATGTCTGTCGCTAGTAATAGTGAAACACGTCGGGCATTCGGCAATCTGCTGCCGTCCTTTGCACGTCGAAATTCATTTAATCCATCACCATATTCAGGCGGAACTAAACGTTGAAATTGAGTCAAAGACTTAGCCCATAATGGATGTTGCAAATTGTTACAACTCCCGTCTATGGTACGGTATTTCGCGTGTTTATTGCATTTCGGTATTTTTGGACAGTGATTCGATAATGACGTCTGATATAAGGTGTATTTATTAAACGCGTCACGTGCCTTAAGTGGACTCAATTGAAATCTATAGTATAATGCCATATATTATTTAAAATATTCATTTAAATTATTTTATCATTCATCACACAGGTCGTAGAGTCAAATTGTATTTGAATTTTCATCGTATGTTTTAAAACATTCATAAACAAATTCAAGTGCATGCTGTTTTTTCGACATGTGTGTATAACTGTAATGTATATGTATGATATTAATTATACTTTTTTGCTAATTGAAGTGTGGTTTCTAAAGTTATAAGACCGTCCATTGATAATCGTCTCTGTTGTTCATCGTGAGGCCCAAAGAATGACTGATGATATGACTCCATAGTGTTTCTCTCCTGAAAAAACCCTTTAAAAAAATTAAATAAAAATTAATGAAAAATATTTTTAAAATATTAATTATCTTAATATACATTAGCATAGTGTAACTATTAGTACTATTATAATATAAGTGCTATTAGTGCTAGTAGTGTTAGTAGTGTACAATACCTGCACGTATTAATTCCCTTTCAATTGCCAATTGTTTTCTAATGATTTTTTTACTTTCTTCGGCCGCGATATTCAGTTTCTCAGAATCGACATCAATGCCATCGTATGGAAACTCATATGTAATGGGAATACGTATTGGAACTGTAATTAACATATTTAGTTTATGTTAATATGTTACGGTTAATCACACAGGTTTTAAACACAGATTGTACCTGAACTTACTTAACACGTTTTAAAGCATTTATAAGTGAATTCAAAAGTGCATACTGTCTCAACGACCTGTATGATTAACCATAAATAATGCTTACTAAATGGGTTTGCTGGTGTTCTGCACACAGTGGGGCAACATATGCCGACTAAACCATTTGCCTGTAAACATTTATTATCAATATATTGCTCAATATTATCGTACTGATGAAAGCAGTATGACGGTGGACGACAAAAGCCCTCTAAACCTTCAATGGTTTTACACGGTGTGTAAATAGGACCTAAAAGAGAAATGCCGAATTTTAATTAATTAAAATTAAGAAAATGTTGATTTATATACATATTTATATTTAATTTACCGAAAGGGCTGTCGGGATTTGCATATTTAGTGCCGAATCTTCTTCTTTGAGCTTTACCTTTAAAAAAACATATAAATACATAATGTGTTTATATTATAATCAGGAAATAGCCTGCAATTTAAAAATGAAAAGTTTTGTATGGGTTCTTACATGGGCCTATATACCGTTTACCGTTTTTAAAATATTTACATTTTCGTCCATATTGACATTGAACGTCTGACAAAAGTTATATAATAATATTTATACATATAATTATATAAAATATAATAAAATATATAATTATAAATAAATTATAATAATAAATAAATTATTAATATTAATAAATTATAATCTTACATGTTAAGGTTAACAAAAATATAAGAAAAAAAACTAAATTTAAATTTAAACGCATTTTTATTAAATATTCACAATGAACGCATTGATTTAAATGCCAACAAATTTAATGTTAATTTTTAACAAAAAAATAATTATTTTAATAAATAAAAAGATGAGAATTTTAAAGGAAAATCCTTTTCCGTTATTATAAACTTTTCAAATGAAATTTTATACTTTCCTTTAGTATGCTTTTATGTTATAAAATAGTAAATGACGTAAAATAATCGGGTAATTTTTTTAAATAATTGATAATTGAGTATACTCACCTCATCATTATCGTTAATAAAGGATGAAATACAATAATACAGAATATGCAATAAAATTATTATTATTATAAAATACGATAATTATCATAAATTCATATAATAAATTTAAATATATATTATATTATAAATATTCAATTTTTTATTATAAAAATAAAACATTGTGACATTAGAAGTATAAAATAAGAAAAAATTTCACTAAAATAAGTGTCATTAAATTATTTTTATTAAATAATTAAATTTAATAAAAAATCTATTTATTTTACTTTAAATATGTAATAT
>JAQIXB010000866.1:0-13490 GCA_034697405.1 Mesoplophora pulchra | reverse complement strand
AAGTGCAATTTAAATATACATTAAAATTTTATAATTTTTGAATAAATATTTGCATTAAATATAATCATATTCTTAAATATTTCTAAAAAATAATTATTTTTTTATATTAAATTTTTATTATAAAATTTTGCATTTTAAAAAGTTATATCCATTATAATATGCAATAAAAAGTGCTTTTTTAAAGTAAACACTCTATACATTTATGAATAAATTTATGAATATATTTATGAATAAATATATTTCCGTATAAAATAATTAAGTGTTAACTCATGATATAATCGATGAATATTTTTCACGTCATCGATCGGTTAATTAAAACTCGAGATATAAGTGATTAAAAAATAACCAAAGGTAAAATAAAGTTATGCCTAAATAATTACTGAATTCAGTTACAAAAAGTGATCACTTTCGTTTAAATTAAGTGTAATATACTCACGATATAAGAGCGAAATATTGAAAACATGTGTAATATTAAATAAATAATAATTTCAAAATTTTAAATATATTTTTTTATTATATATTTTAAAATTGAGTTTTATTTTATTCTTACATTATGCAGAAATGTACGTATGTATGTATGTATGTAAATAATAATTAAAAATAATAATATGTAATAATAAATATTAATATATTTTATTTATATTCATATATTATTGAATATTATAAAATAATATTAATTTACATTTATTTTAATGCATTGATTATTATTGATGATAAAAGATGAATAAAAATGCAAAAAAAAAAAGATTTAAATTATTAATTAATTAATAAATTTAAATTTAAATTTAAATTTAAATTAATTAATCATTCACTGTCACTTTCTACAGATGACGGTGTCAATACTTTAGATGAATCCATATTATGATCACTGTCATTATCTTCTGATGGTACATCTGATCCTTTATTACTAACATTATCATTGTCATTATGATCATTATCATTATCGGACATTCTGTTAATATCACCATCACCATCATCATCGGATTGTCTTTGGGGCGTTCGAATGATCGATGATCGGCTATCATCAGATGCGTTTTTCATTTCGACATCACTATTCTCTTCAGCGTTTTGTCCATTATTTTCATTATTATTATGATTATCATTTTCTTCGGCACTATCATTAGCATGATGATTATCGTGATCATTGTCATTATCGTGATCATTGTCAATACCTTCGGCATCAGATCCTTTATTACCATAATCGGATTCTTCTGCGGGACTCCGTTCCACTTCTGAATCGGATAATGCTCTCTTTATTCTTCGTTTATCGTCATCGTCTGAAGAATCGGAAACATCACTGTTTTTATTATCATTATCTGATCCTTTATTTGATCCTTTTTCTGATCCTTTATCTGATCCTTTATCCGATCCTTTATCCGATCCTTCGTCTTTTTCTTCATTTTCTTCGTCATCATCGGCTAAGAATCGTTTTTTATCGAATTTTTTGAGCGGTTTTTTCTTTGTCACTCCGACATCTGAATCCGAATCATTATCTTCAGAATCGGACTTTTTAATCACCATCTTTTTCTTCGTTTTCTTTTTCTTTTTCGCTGATGATGAATCATCAGATTTATTAGATTTAGCATCAGATGATGCTGAAGATTCATCCGAAGATTTCGATGAATCACTTGATTCTGATTTAACGCTTATTTTTGGTTTAACATCATTATCATTATCACTGTCATTATCGTCTTTTTCGTCGATAATGAGCTGAGGTCCCCGAAGACCCTCATCATCAGAGGACGAAGAATCGTCATCGGATATGATTTCACGGGATTTGAATTTACTCTGTTTTGCGATCTGTGCCGGTGTCAGCGTCTTTTTCTCTTTTCCTTTCGATGATCCCTTCGATCGTTTCTTAAGCTCATGCCTCTCCTTTCTCTTTCTTCGTCTTTCCTCACGATTCTCCCGATTCTCATCATTATCCCCATTATCCGATGCTGAATCTCTTCGGCGTCTCTTTCGTCTTTTCTTTTCACCGCCGCCATCATTATCATCATCATTCAATTTTCTTTTAATCCTTTCACCATCGGGACCTTCGACATCCGATAACGATGATGATCCATCGGTAATGAAACCATCGTTTTCATATCTCTTCGATCGTCCTTTACTCTTAGATGATGGTTTCTCATCCATCATCTCAAACATGAGCTTAGATTTCGTTTGTTCCACGTATAGCTGTCTTTTCGCTATGAGTTCCTGTTCCTGTTTAATCCTTTCCTCTTCTTTAAGACGCTGTTCTTCCATCAGTTTTTGTCTTAATGCTTCTCTCTCTTCCTCCTGTTTCCTCCGTATTTCCTGTTCCTCTTCATCCAAACGTCGTGCACGTGCGACATGATATTGCGCCTGTGATAGTAAATCCTGACATTGTCTTTCTTCGATCGAAGACAATGATACATCGAACTTTTGTTTATCACCGTACGTCTTAAGAAATCCAAAGTATTTATGGGCCAAACCTAACTCATGGACAGAGGACAGTACTGTCCGAAGTGATGATTTAGTATCCTCCAATACGGACGTGGCCAGTTTTTGAAGGACCAATGCCAAATTATATAATAATACAGTGTCATGCGGTGCGACTCTTCGCGCTTTTAATAACACATTCTTACATTGCCTCAGCTTTCCCCATTTGAAATACGCGCGTCCGATGTACAGTAATATCTCATTATTCGAATGATTGAAAAAACGCTTTAAACAATTCTCATACATTTGAATGGCATTTACGTATTGCTTTTGTTCGACATATATATGCGCGATGTTAATCCATACGTCGGAAAAATCGGCCGTCGATTCCCGCACCTGACTAAAGACGTCACGGGCCTCACTTATGTATCCTTTAAAATTGGAAAACATCTATTATTATACCGTCTTTTTACGAATATAATCCGCAAATATTATCAATTAATTAAATAGTTATTTATACACTCTCTTAAAGTATGTGTGTGTTGTATATGTGCGTATATTTAATGTTTATTGCGCTTATATCTTGAGGTATAAGCGTATACTCTTCTTTTGGATTATAAAAAACATTATGAGTAAAGTTTATATAACTTAATTTACAGTAAAATCTCTTTAAAAATTTACTTTTTTTTTGTAAACAGATTATACTGTACATTATGGTATATTTATGCAAAAAAATGTTACATATAATGAGATATACCTTTATGTGCGAGAACTGCACCAATGCCATTCGCGGCCCAAATATTTCGGGGGTCAATCTTTAGGACCTGACGATACATTTGGATGGCCCTTTCCTGATGACGCTTCTCTTTTTCTTTGTCTTTATTCGGCTGATGAAGTGTCTGAAGCCACACATTTCCCAACGCAACAATGGAATAAGTGTCCTGTGACGTCACGTCCTGAGCTAAGATACGTTCGAACTTCTTCTGTCCGGGACCCCACTCCTGCTTAGCTATGTGCAAATTACCGATCAAAGACCACGCGTCCGGATGATCCTTTTCCACCTGTACATAAACATAGACTCAATAAATAAATCTCTATTCATACCCTAAAACCTCTACAAAGAGGACATAAAAGTTTCCATTTTATAGAGAGTTTACTGTAACATGAAACATTATGGAAAAATTCCCGATAATAACGAACATTTCGGGAAATTTCCTAAAAATTCCATAGAAATGTCATTTTTTATAGAAATGTTATGTTTGAACCTATCCTAACCTGAAGAGCCTCTTTGAACCAATCAGATGCTTCATAGATTTGTCCCAAATCACGTGACATACATCCTAATCTCAGATAACAGTCGACATAATTGGGATGTTCTCTAAGAATGTTCTTATAAATGACTTCCGCTTTATTATACTCATGTAATGCTTCGTGTAAACGCCCCAAATTGTAGTTTATGGTCACGGATATCGATTTAATATAATGCTCATCGTGTTGAATCTCCTCTTTGCACCTCCGAAGTGCCGATTCATAATTCACCATCGATTCTTTAACATTTCCCAATCGAAAGTGCAGAGCCGCCACATTATTGTATATTTCCACGGGAATCTCATCCCTTTCCCGTGATTCCCGCGTTTCTCGTGACGAATTTCGGGAAATTTCTTTAAAGATTTTGATGGCGGTACCATAGCTGTTGAGAGCACCGTGAAGATCCGACTGTTCGAGGATCTGTGCCAATTCTATCCATGCTTCGACGTCATCAGGATGCTGATCTGTCACTTTCTTAAGGAACTGTTTCGCGGTGTCCCTTTTCGTTTGGTTATTTGATTGGGCGTATAATGACCCCAATATTTTCATTGTCTCGTAATTGTTTGGGTGTAATTTCAACACTTTTTCAAAGCATTGTGATGCATTATCGATGTCCCCCCTGTGAATGTACATTTGCCCCAAACCGAAATGGGGCAATACAAAGGACGCGGACGCAAATTGTGTCGCCTGATAATAGTACTGAAATGCCTACATTTTTTTAAAAAAAAATATTAACAAAAATTTAGAAAAAAATTGTATATCATTTTTGAATATTTTAAAGGAAAAGATTCGTATTACAAACACATTCATTCATTTTACATTCGCTTTTAATTCGGTTCTTATATCGTGAGTATAAACACGATTTTGAGAAATGTAAAGATGCGAATGGGAATATGAATGTAAATAAAAATAAAGGTCTTATGTCTCGAGACATACGTTTCTAATTTCTTATATTTAATGTAATAAAATATTACATTTTGAAAGTGAATATCATAATAAACAAAAAATTGTATTAATTTTTTCTAAAACCTCATGATATAAGATCCCATTCTAATTTTTGAATGTAATAAGCGTATGAAATAAGAAAAAGAATATGTCATTTGTATGACATGCCCCTTTTTGCAAATAATTACATTTTAAGCGCAAATATCTGGAGATATAAGTGCGTTACCTGATCATAGTCTTCCTGAATGTGAAAAGCACGTGCCAATTGATAGCACGATTCTGCTCTCATCGCTTCGTTTTCAGTGTTATGAAACGCATGAAGTGCCAAATGCTGTACTTTTTGATAGTCCTTTTTAAAGAAAAAGTGATTTCCCAAATGATTCAGTACCATGGGATGTGTCGGGTCAATCGTATAGGCTTTGGACAGCATTTGAACGCCGCGACGTATCGATTCGGGTGTCTTTAAATTCAGCTCCAAAATGGCCATACCCACCAAAGCACCAACACATTGAGGGTCCAATTGAAGTGCCCTCTCAAATGATAGCTTCGCTTTGTCGTGTTTACCCATTTTATAGAAACAGTGACCCATCCCTAAACGGACATTGGCCGGACAATGGGGGTTTATACGTAACGCTTTCTTATAAAATGTCAGCGCCAATTTCGGGTCCTTTTTATTGAAATTAATACACGCTTTTCCTGTAATTAATCAATTAATTAATAAATTAAAAGTTAAATAATAATTAATTAAAATTTCTTTAATTATTCAATTGATTCAATTGATACACTTATATCGTGAGACTCTTTTAGTTATTAAAAATTTATAAAAATTACAATTAGAATATGATATGAGAGGGAAAAAATGTGAAATTATAATGAGGTTTTAGTGTACCTAAAAGTGATGGTATATTATTTGGCGATTGATTTAATACGAAATTAAATTGAGCATCGGCCTGATCCATCTTTTCCGGTTCCGAAAGACAAAAATGGGCGCGTCCCAAAAGATGATTCTGTTCATACATCACTATTTTATCTGTAATTATATTATAAAATCATTTAATAATTAATAAATTAATTAATTCACCATTAATTACCATTATATTATTAATATATTCTATTATTATATTAACATATTAATATTATATTATATCATATGTTCATACATATTATATGTGATGATTAAAGTTTCTAAAAAAAGAGAGGAAAGTTTTGAGTCCAAAAAAAGGCTTCAAAATAATGATATAAAATGTAATAAAAGGTAAATTATTATTTATCGGTTAAAACGTCATGTTTATCATTGTTATATATGAAAAGAAAATATATTTTTTTCGCATTTCTTAAGTTTAAAAAAAGGCATATTTTCACTTTTTGGATACCCTAATCATACCCTAATCATGATTAAAGTGCAATTTTTTTTCATAATGTTTTTTCTGAATTTCGTCGATATCTTTATATACATATATTATATAAATAATATATTTTATAATATTTAATATAAATACATATAATTATGTATATATATAAAGATTTATATTTTTCAATTTTATTCATTATCATGATTATCATCACCATGAACATGATTATAATAATAATAATCATCATCATCATCATAATCATCATTATTACCAAATCCCCAATGACATAACATTACAGCACAGTTCTAATATTTTGAGGTAAGATTTTTGAATTTACAATTTTAAACAAAAAAAAAACTAAGATTATCTGTACATACAGTTTAACCTCTAAAAACGGAACGACATTTTGTTCCTGACACTTTTCGTTTTGTAGAGGTTATACTGTACTTATAATCTGAGGTATACATTTTTTACTATGTATTACTGTAATATAAACAATACTTATATATTTAGAGATAACAATGCTATAATGTCGAAAAAAGTGATTGGATCATCATTGGGTATGTATGGTAAATGAAGAATATGGTGACACTATGCAATTATACCGGCATTGGTGTAGAGTACGGTGGCGTTAGCGAATAGTTCCCGTTTTCGGTCTCTGTTCTTTTCTTTATTGGCTTTAGTGACATAATACGCCGCGAGAGTGTCCAAAGCCCGCATCTGATCCTTTTCGTAATCATTATACGATAATGACGCGTCCGTTCGTGACGCCTCTAATAATGTTACGAAATCCTTTTCTTTACCGATTTTGTAATACGCTAATGCCAATGATATCCAAACGGTGAGAGGCGCAGCCTCTGACCGCAGAATCTGTAACACCTCTTCACAGTCCGGTAATTCACTTAAATCCAATTCTATCACTTCATCGGCACTCTCTTTTAACGGAATCTCAATTTTACCCGACATTTTCACTCAAAATTATTATTTTAATAATAATTTAATTCATTTATTAATTAATTATGTTTTTAATTTTCATTTTTATTATTTATTTATTTATGTTTTTATTAAAAAAACACATTTTAAATAAAAACATTAATTAATTACGATGATCAATGTATAGATGGCATTACTGTGTATATGTATGTTCGTAAATGCGTATGTTAATTATAAAAGCGTTTAACTGATGTACGATAGAAATGTGCAGTTAACACACTTTCAAAACGTGTATTATATTCACGTGTAAACACCGCTTTACACATCCTTTTCCGTTCACCATCATCATCAAATGTGAGTTTATATTTATATTTAAAATTTTAAAATTAAATTTTTTAATTATTAATTAATTTAATGAATGAATGAATGAAATGAATGTTTAGATAAAAATGGGTGCATATAAATACATTCAGGAAATATGGAGAAAGAAACAGTCGGACGTGATGCTGTTTCTATTGCGCATCCGATGCTGGCAGTACCGTCAGTTGAACACAGTGCACCGCTGTCCCCGTCCGACGCGACCCGAAAAAGCGCGTCGATTGGGATATCGTGCAAAACAGGGATACGTGATATATCGCGTGCGTTTGCGTCGCGGCGGTCGTAAGAAACAAGTGTCTAAAGGGGCCACATACGGAAAACCGAAAAATCACGGCGTAAATCAATTAAAACCGCGCCGTAATCATCAGGCGATTGCCGAAGAAAGAGTCGGCCGTCGTGTCGCTAAAGCCCTAAGAGTGTTAGGGTCGTATTGGGTGTGTCAGGATTCGACCTTTAAATTCTTTGAGGTATTTATTGCCATTGTATCATGATACACGTGTTTTACGCGTGCATTAACATTGAAATGCATATCATAAACAATATAATGAAACCATTGTTAAGATATAAATACATTTAACCATTGTCATCACTTTTAAGCCCTCTTTTCCATGGATTAGCATAAGGATATGATATACCTAAAGATATAAGATCCCTTTGATATGAATCCTTTTTTCTTTACTCCCGTTATGTGTTTTCTTTAAACATATCTTAAAATGTATCCCCATTATAAGAACAGTACTAAAATGAGAGGTGAAATGGTAATATTCATTTCAATACCTAAAGATATAAGAATGTTTTTTCATATTTTAATATAATAATGGACTGATTCCTCAGGTTATATGCGTGGATCCGTTTCATAAAGCGATACGCCGCGATCCTAAAATCAATTGGATATGTAACAACGTTCAGAAACATCGGGAATTACGCGGTTTAACATCCGCGGGTAAAAAACACCGCGGAATGAACGGACGCGGACACGGATATTCGAAAATGACCGGAGGTTCACGACGCGCCAATTGGAGACGCCGCCAGACTCTGCATTTGCGACGCCGTCGCTAATGACGTCATTATTATTATTATTAATAAATATGAATGATTTAATTAAATTTTATGCGTCATTTTTTTATTTTAATTATAAATTTATATATCCTTTGATGTGATGTGATGATGTTCAATCGAAATATTTACTCATTTTTTATAATTTTTTTGTTTTTACCTTAAATATTGACATTAATTAAAATGTGAATATTTTATTTAATGATTTTTAATTTTTTTTTCATTTTTCAATTGATTTTTATAATGAAATGACATTTAAATATATTTTGCAATATTATTTGCGTTTAGTAATGTGCTATTTTATTATAAAATTTAGAGAATAAAAGCGCAAATTCATGTGTTCTTTTAAAATGCGTATAATGAGTAAATTCTGTATTTAACGTATAAATTGCAAAATTATTAGGAAAATATATTATAATGTTTATAAAGAAAATGCAATGAAATCAATGTTATTGTATTAATGCAAATAAATATACAAAACACACGTTAAATATATATATAAAATCAATGAAAAGAAAAAAGAGACATTTGCGTCAGAAATACGTAAATGGTTTATTTTAAAAAATTAAATGTTAAAATAATTGATCATAAAAATAATTAAATAAAATATTTTATAATAAAAGAATAATAAATACGAATAAAGGTGAAAAATGCCGCGCGTAATGATAAAGGGCGGCGTATGGCGCAACACCGAAGATGAGATCCTTAAAGCGGCGGTAATGAAATACGGTAAAAACCAATGGCCACGAATAGCGTCATTGTTGCATCGGAAATCGGCTAAACAATGTAAAGCACGATGGTATGAATGGTTAGACCCGAGCATTAAGAAGACAGAGTGGTCACGTGATGAGGAAGAAAAACTCTTACATTTAGCAAAGTTAATGCCGACACAATGGCGTACGATCGCGTCCATCGTCGGCCGTACCGCGTCTCAATGCTTAGAACATTATGAATATCTTTTGTACGTATTGACCATGACCATGATCACCACCAATGGTCAAATAAATTAATAAATACCCTTTTACCTCATTTATTCACGCACATACCCAAATGCACTCAATCACCTCACTTTATATTTATATATTTGTTATTAAAATGGTACTTATATCTCGAGATATATGCACACCTTTCATTTTACTGCATTTTTTGACTTTATTTTTAGAAAGTATTATGGTTACCTCATGATATAAATACCATTTTGGCCCCATTAAAACGCATTTAACCTCATTTTATACTTTCACTTTTAGCAATACTTTAATTTTTATATTTTACTCATGATATAAGTGTGCATTAATAAATGAATTAAAAGTGCATTTATTCATTGATATTAATGATTATAATGTATTGATTTATGACCATAGGGATCAGGCACAGCGCAAAGACGATGATTCCCGTGATCCGATGGCCGATGATCCACGAAAGCTTAAACCGGGAGAGATCGATCCGAATCCGGAGACAAAACCCGCGCGTCCCGATCCTAAAGACATGGACGAAGACGAATTGGAAATGCTGTCCGAAGCACGTGCACGATTGGCCAATACTCAGGGCAAAAAAGCGAAGCGAAAGGCGCGTGAAAAGCAATTGGAAGAGGCACGGCGATTGGCCTCTCTACAAAAGCGACGTGAGCTGAGAATGGCCGGAATTTACATCGGAATCGGTGGACGCAAACGAAAAAGGGGCATCGATTATAATGCGGAAATTCCGTTTGAAAAGAATGTACCCCATGGTCTCTATGACACCACCGAAGAAGTGTATGATCCCGCGAATCACGATTATAGGAAATTACGACAGCAGCAGTTAGATGGTGAACTAAGATCGGAAAAAGAAGAAAAAGAAAGGAAAAAGGATAAACAGAAACTTAAACAAAGGAAAGAGAATGATCTTCCCGCGGCCATGGCCAATCCTAACGCTTTCGTTGAACCGTCAAAGAAACGTTCGAAATTAGTATTACCCGAACCTCAAATCAGCGATGTGGAACTGGAACAGGTCGTGAAATTGGGAAAAGCGTCCGAATCGGCGAAGGAAACGGCCGGGGAATTATCGGGAAATTCGGGAAATGCGTCCGAAGCACTTTTAGCCGATTATACGCTAACGCCGGCATCGGCCGCCGCTAATATTCGTACGCCAAAAGTGGCGTCTATGTCCAGAGACACGATACTTATGGAGGCGCAGAATTTAATGGCATTGTCCAATGTCGACACACCTCTAAAGGGAGGATTAAATACACCTCTGCACGAAATCGAATCTCAAATCACGGGCGCGATTACTCCGGCATCGGTAAAAGCATTGGTGTCTGCGACGCCCAATAGCGTCATCGCGACGCCGTTCCGCAATTTCGGCCCAAATGCTAATCAAATGGGAAACACTCCGCGGACACCATCGGCCACGGCCAATAGTGGAGGCGCACAAATGACACCGACACCATTGAGGGATAAATTACTTATTAATCCCGAAGAACGTAATGATCGAAAATTTTAATTTTTTATTAATTATAAATTTAAAAAATTAAATTTTATGTTATAATTTACCGTAAAATTCTAATAAAAGTGTTTACAGCACGGGAAAGACATCGAAGACACGAATTGTAATTCATGTTTATAATATGCCATTAACAAATTGAATTGTAATTTGTGCTTTCGATGCATTCTTTAGCTGTAAATTTCTGATTTAAGAATTTATGTTATGATAATCAAAGTTTAGAGATATTTGTGTATACAGTAAACATTACATAATTTCACACTTTTAGAATCGAAATTAACATTGTCCTAAAGTTGAGAACACGTTATAGTGTGAAATGATAAAGTGTTTACTGTATATTTAATTTTAAAATTTAATTTAATTTTTAAATGATATTATAGCATTTGACGATGAAAAATCAGTGAAAACGATACAAAAAGAGATGAAATTACAGCTGAAGAATGCTCTTTCGTCACTTCCGACGCCTAAAAACGAATACGAAATCGTCGCGAATGACGATGATGATAAAGACGTTAATGAATCGAATGATACGTCATCGATTATCGCGGATCAATCGGATATCGATGCTCAAAAAGACGCCGAAGCATTAGCGGCTATGATCGCCGAACGCAAAAAGCAGACACAATCGGTACAAAGGGATTTACCGCGACCGATGGACATAAATCAATCGGTGTTACGACATCCGAATGCGGCATCAGAGCCATTATCGGATTTACAACGCGCTGAGGAAATGATTAAAGAGGAAATGCTCATATTATTGCATTATGATGCCGTTAAAACACCGACGAATTCACAGCTCATATCTTTAGCAAAATCGGGACAAAACAATCATCATAATACGTATTTAGAGAGACATCGATACGCACAATTCGATGAATCGGATCTTAAAGCGGCTAAAGAATTGCTGAATGAAGAGATGGATGTGGTAAAGAATGGCATGGGTCATGGGGAATTGTCTTTAGACGCATATTGCCACGTTTGGGATGAATGTCTTTCTCAGGTCCTTTATGTACCATCACAGAATCGGTACACACGCGCCATCGTCGCAAATAAAAAGGTACACTGTACACTCTTATAGCGGGGGTCACATTTCAATGTGCATTCAAAAATTACTTTTTTTCCCTATTGGATCCTACTTTTGAATAAATACAATTAAACCTCTATAATTCAGACACTCTTCAACTAAAATCCATGATGAAAAAAACCTCTTTAAAGCGGAGAATGTCCGTATTATAGAGGTTTTCTTTATCATGGATTTTTATGCTAATTTTAGTGTTAAATTTAGTAAAAGAAGAGATTTCCGCTTTTTATAGGTTTTACTGTATTATTATATTTGTAAATGAAACATGTGTAAATGACTAATTTTATGATTTTATATTTTTAAATATTTTTTTATTTAATTTTTATTTTAATTTAAAAAAAGGATCGTATTGAATCATTGGAAAAGCGTTTGGAACAGAATCGTATTCACATGACACGAGAGGCGAAAAAAGCGGCGAAAATCGAAAAGAAATTACGGGTGTTATTAGGGGGTTATCAGTCACGTGCTCAGACATTAACTAAACAGACACTGGAATTAGTCGAAAACAAAGAACAGACTTTTCTGGAATTAGACACATTCACTATGCTCAAAAATCATGAGGATGTCGCTATTCAAAGACGAATTGAGGTATACATTGTTATACAGTAAAACCTCTAAAATACAGAAACTGTATCTTAAAGTAGATACAAAGTGTGACCGAAATTATAGAGCTTTTACTGTATATGATTGTTTTACATTATTATAACGTAATTATAATAATAAATGAAATATTTTTTATTATAATTATTTTATTATTTAAATAATGATTATAATGTACGGTATGATTTCGATTTTTAGCGTTTAGATGATGATGTTAAAAGACAAATCGATCGTGAAAATGTTCTTCAGAATCGTTACGATACACTCATTCGTGAAAAGGAAAAAATTGACATTAAAATGCGTGAAATGACAGTTAATAATAATGAAAATAACGATATTAATGACGTTAATATTAATGATTAAAATTATAATAAAATTTAAAATTTATTAATCATTTAATTTTTATTTTCATTTTATTTTTATATATTATTTTTCGCATTAATTCTTTTTTTTCATATTATATTTGTTCATTATTTTATGATTATATACGATTATTTATGAATCATTAAATTAATTAAAAGACATATTTATGTAAAATAATAAATTTATTGCATTTTTTAATTCATTTAATTATAATAATAAAATATTTTAATTAATATATAAATTAAATTTAATTATTACTAAAATTCAGCATAATTTATTGGCATATTATGATTAACTCATTTATTACATTAAATTTTATTTAATTTTTTTTATTAATTTTTTACATAAAAAAATATTAATAAACATATTTACAAAATTTCATACATAAAATTTTAAATTTTAATCTAAAATGGTATTTTATATTGAGAGTAATGTTACGGGTATGGCTCGTAATGTTAGCTCTCGCGGGTGCTGCGGCACTTAAGAAATAAAACAAAATCTATTTTATTAATGAATGGTGTTGATGCTTCGGCATCTGTACACGCAATGGCGGATCACGCGCTCATTCACTGTAATATGAATGTGCGCGTCTG
>JAQIXB010000865.1:0-13495 GCA_034697405.1 Mesoplophora pulchra | reverse complement strand
ATATGCATTAATTTTATGAAAATTTTATTATTAATAAAAAGTTCATTAATATATGATTTTAGTATTTTATTTCATTTCATTTTAATACAATGATTTATTATAAATTTCAATTAAATTTATAGCGTAATATCATATTAAATAATATAATATTAATATTTATATATTTAATTTAAGTTTATATTTTGTATTTAACTTTATGTTAGCATTTAGTAAAAGAAATAATTATTTAAAGTCATAGTAAAGTCATAGTTAAAATTTAAGTTTAAAAATTTATATCTCATTTAATGACATAAATGGCATGACATGAGCTTAAACCATTAACTATTTACATTAACTATAGCCATAAACTATTAACAACGAAATTCGCAGACATAAGTAAATCTGCTATTATATGACATCCCACACTTAGTTAATGTATTGAGAGATAAGAGCTGTGATGTTATGTTATGTTAATACATCACTATCAAATGCCACTCCATTACTATCATCATACTTTTAGTGTTTTTAGTGAATCTCTCAATGCATTAGACTAATGCTAAGGCGAGCATAGGGCCCTTTATTCTTTAAAAACATATTCATATTTCATATAAAATATGTTATATATTAATATATATCATAATATATATTAATATATGTTATATAATATATCGATTATATAATAGGAAATTATTAGATTCAATGGAAAAATAACATTATACAATATAAGAATGGGGTTCACAGTGTGTTTGTAATATAAAAGTCACAGGGTTAATGATACCGGCATAACACTAATAATAAATTGAATAAACTAACTTAACTAAGAATAAATATTATGTACTAGCACTAATACTTGTATAACTACTAAATAAGACGTATGTTATATATGCGCCCACGCTCTTTATATTTCTTTTTTATTTTTAATTTATAAATTAGCTAATATATTCTATATATATTTTCATGTATGTATTAGTTTTACTTTGTATGCTAGTGTATAGTAGTGTATACTAGAATATACTAGAATATACTAGCATTATTACTAACATTATAAATAGCATAGTTATAGTTTGTATAATGGCACAATGATGATGAAAAAAGCTCTCAAATCAGTGATGAGCCATCAAATAGTTTATTATATATAAAATGCATATATAATATACACGTATACGTGCGTACGTATGTATATTATTTAATATATTAGATTCTGTAGAAAATGATTTGCAAATTAAAGGCCAGAGGCAGTATAGAGTTAATCAACATATACGAGTACATGTACTAGTACTAGTACATGTAGCAGTAGTAATGGTGTATTATATAAGTGCATTTATATATTTCTCTCATACATATATACATAGTATATAATACTTTCGAAATTTACAATGATAATTTTGTCATTACGCTGCGAAATCATTTCCCAAAAAAATTAAGCATATAATTATTACGATGAATGAAATATAAATTATAAAATAAAATGCTTTTATATTATTTCAAAATATTATTTTAAAATAATATTATTATAAAAACATAATTAGATTCATATCAAACGAAATAATCAAAAATTTAAAAAAATACAATTAATTATTATTAAAAAATAAACTAAACTTTGTTTTTAGATAAAAATAATATTTATATATTTATATCATTAAAATATATATATTATATAAATATGTAAATCTTTTTCATCATATGAAAAATGCAATTAATTTTTTTGAAATTTAAATTTCATTCAATTATTTTAGCATTTATAATGAGAAAATTCAAAAAATTATTTTCAAATTATATATTAAATATATATGTATATACATAAATGACGCTTAAAATGTACTGACATCGTATTTCAAAAGGAAAATTTCAAATATAAAATGAGCGTTTTCACCATAGACATTTTTCAAAAAAAATTATTATATTTTTATATTTTTAATATTTCATACTTTATTCAAAGGTATGCCCACATTTTTCTTATTATTATTATTATTATTATATTTTATTATTATTATATTAATAATAAATATAATAAAAATATCATCATTTATATGTTAAGGAAAATCTAAAATTAGAACAGATACAGATACACATTTATTTTTAAATAAAAAAAGTAAAATTTATATATTAAATAATAATAATAATAAAATAAAAATATATATTAATATAAAATATTTTATACATTAAAAGCAAACATTTAATTCTCTTAAAATAACTTTTTTTGAACCAAATTTTTCTTTAAATAATGCTTATTTTAAGAGAAATATAAAAATATAAATAAATAATAAAAATAATATAAAAGAAATGTTTAATTTGAAAATCTTTAATAAAATCAGTTTAACCCCAAAATGATAATCCTCCGCATATACTAATATAAAATATACTATAAGTGAATAGTAAGTTAATTTAAAGCACATTTTATTAGTTATTTTGCTTATTTTATATTTGAGCTTAGATTAAAAAAAATAAAAACATCACATATATAATATGCAATTAAATTGAGAACATTTTTAACTTTTACCGCTCAAAAAAGAAACTAAAAAAAGTATGACTCTCATATTATGAGTCACTATAACATTATCGCATTAAACATTTATATGTGCATTTAAATAAAATAAAATCATTGATTTTGAATATTGAATCATATTGAATTAATGGCTAAGTATGAGTACGTATGATACGTGTGTATATTATATGGTAATAGAAGTGAATTGCAGAGTGTGTGTAGTAAAAGTGTGCACTAAAAATGTGCACTAAAAATATCAACTGAAAGTGTATATATGAACATAATAATAAATGGTATCTATACCTTGAGGATGAGCGATTACCAAATCCGACGTTGAATTGTGTCGATGTCATTCTATGGTATAACACACGTCAATTTAAAAGCACACAAAATTCGTATATATTATGATTGAATATTAGAGATGTGTTAATACAGTCGTTTATGATTATTAATTATGAATAAAAAACTTTTATTTCTTTTATAATATATAAACATATGAACGTATGAACGTATGAGCGTATGAATGTACAATGGTATTATGGTATATTGTAACGTTCAAATGTGTTGCTATGTATGTACGTCTCAGTGAGAGTCTCACTCCACACGTTCTCTCCCAAAGTCCACACCCACTCTATAGTTAATGTATAGTATGCGTATAGTATGAGTATGCTATGCTATGCTATACTATGAGTATACTATGCGGTGCCGTGCAATAGTAAGAGTGTATACCTAAAGCTAAGTAAACCTAACTCTATGATGATGTCAATGACTCTCCCCTCTGACAATTTCAATGCCAAAACACATGCCAATTGTATGGGAATACACATTCTCTTAGATATGCATACTCTGCCATCTCTTTATTTACTAAATGCACCACGATCTTTCACTTTACCATTCACTAGCAATTCACTACTATCATACTTTATATATTTATATATTTCACATCTATTATCATATACGTGTGTATAAAGATTATTTATTACGAAAAAAGTTTTCTTTTATGTGTAAAAAGTTTAGTAAATTATATAATAGTAAATAGTAAATAATGATAAAATAAACTCATAAACTAGTATCATATGATGATCATTAAAGAAACTTTTTATAACATTTTCGTGCGCTTTAAATTCTATAATAATGTTCGGACTTTTGCTAAATACACATTCATCATATCATTAAATATTAAAAATAAAATCATTATTCACTTTTCATATATGAACTAAAAAATACTTTACTTTTCCATTGATAATATGTAAATATTAATATAAAATACGTGCACATTTTACTGCGCGTTTCATAATTCATGTTTTTTATTATTTTATAATAAATATGATCATTATTAATATTACAGTTAAAAGCGTATATAATAATTTCAAACATTTTCATTATTTATTATTTAATATATTATATTATCTTTAAAAAGTGATTAAAAAATACGGTTAATGTATATACGTATATATATATATATATATATATTCAAAAATTTTAATGCTAAAATTGTTATTTTTTATTTCAATGCACACATCTGTTAAAAATAATGAATAAAAATTCTAAATTTAATTTTTTATGCAAATAAAATGTTTATTATATTACTAAGTGTTAGTTTAAGTTAGTATTAGTTATAGTAACAGTGTATTGTTTGCATAAAACGATTAACAATTTCGTGTTTACCTCTCTTTTTGGGTACAGTTTAACAGTTCCGCGGCTAAAGGTACAGTCATCACCGGTAAAAGATTATCGCAAATGATAGTGATGCGTATTTTTGTGTAAAATATTAATGTATTTTTAATGTATATTTTTGAAAATTGCATCATAATTGGATTGTGGTGATGTTTCAAAAAATCATTACGAAAAAATATGTCGATTCTGAGGTTAACGATAATCCAAATCATACGGTAATAGTGATAGTAATGGTAAAATAAATAAATGGTTTAATAAACTTTTTTTAGGAAATGTTTACTAAAGAAAAATGCTCAGTATATAGTGATAATGAATGAGCGATACCATTGATTCATTCTTTAGTTAATTTTATTTAATTCCATTATACGTACATTATTCCAATAAAATGAGAATTATAAAAAAAATTATAAAAAATACTTTTTAATGCTCTTTTGATGATGATATTTTTATTGCTATTACCATATTCACTATTCACATATACTTAGTGTAAACTATTAGTATATCGAATATTTAATTTTTTATAATGTCGAAAAACATTTTAACTTAAGTTAACTTTAATTATGCATTTTGAATTAATAATTTACATTTATCATCATACACTAGTACTAGTATTACATAGTGTGGCATTACATAGTAGTACCTGATTTGGAATAATGTCTTTTTGCACTTTTTCAGAGGTGAACATCTTTGAAGTGAATAATCTGATGCCTCAGGACATTCAAATACTGTTGATATGGTGATGGTGTCAAAGAAAAGGCACATATTCACTGTATTTTTATGATTTCAGATTATTTTATTATATAATAATTTTATATAAAAATAATAAAAAATAATAAATTATAAATAAAATAACATACGATTAATGATGAAACTGATTTTAGAGATATTACTCTATGTATATCTGTATATACATAGATATGTACATCGACATACATGTATATAAATCGATAATTTTTTCTTTTATATCATGAAATTAATAAATTAATTTATTAATAAATATGTATAAAAATTTCTATTAATAATTGTATTGAATTTATGTAATTTATACGCTAATAAATGTGCGTGTGTTAAGTTAACACTGTTAACTATACAAATACTATGATAGTATTATTTAGCATTACATTAAAAGCCCAAAAGTCATTGGTATTTGAATATGTTAATTATTTGTTTGTTTTATACTCTTTTCAAAGGGTGTATAAATGTTAATTAAAAGCCATTTATATAATAGTATTTAATTCTATTTAATTCTATTTATGTTTTCACATTAATCTTTTTTCATTCTCTTAATTTTACTCATTTTTTCATCTTTATTCATCTCTATTCATTGAAAAGAAAAATTAATTGAATTTCATTATTATTTGAAAATGTTAAACCCTTTAAGTATGTGCTCACATTTAAGTGAATGCCATTTATAAATGTAAACTAAACATTTAACTAAACCTAAACCATCCTTAAAAGTTTACATTATAAAATTAAATAGAAAATTTAGAAAATTAAATTGCAAATTACAATTACCACATTATTAATGTGTTTTACTATTATTAGTATATTTAACTATTATATTATATATGATTTTATTTTATATTAAAAATTATTTCTTTTAATTTAATTCAATGATAAAAAATATTTTTCATTATGATAATCATTTTCTTAAAATTAATTCATTTTTTAATGAATTATTAATGCTCATAAATTCCTATTAAATTTTGTTTATAAATTTTTATTTCATTATTTTAAAAATTCAAATATTTTTAAATTCAAATTTAAAGTTCAAAGGAATAATTGGGTCAATAATAACAATAATAGGGTTAAGATACACACCAATTATGTTATTTTATTATATTTTTTATTTTCAAATTAAATGCATATGTATTTATTTGTATGTATAAAAATAAATATATATTTATTTATTTTAAAATATGAAATAACATATTAAAAAAATATATCTTTTAAATCATAGCATTAAAAAAGAGATAAAAAATGAGAATATATTCATTATAATGACGTGATTCAGACTCAAAAATGAACCGAATCTTTAAATGATTTAAAATTTTTTCAAAAAATTTTATATCATTAAAGTATACATTTAAAACTGTTAATTTAAATTATTTAAATATTTTAATCGCTATTAATAGTTTAAATACACTATATTTATATAATACACGTATATAAATGAAGATTATACTATCGTTTTATATTTGAAAAAAATTGAGATAAATTTTTTATAATTTTTTATAATTTTATTTTTTGAAAAATTTAAAAATTTATATTAAAATTTTTAATTTTAGAGTGTCATTAATTAGAGTAAATTTTTATGCGTTTCGGGAGAATGGAAATACATACGGATTGAGCTTCGTATTGCTCTGTATCAATACTAAAGAAGTAATTACCATTATCATTTTTATCGCTATTTACATCTTCAGTGCCCTCATCAATTGCAGTGACAGTATCTTTTAGTTCTAATCTTATGTCCTGTGCTTTAATATTATTATTATTATTATTATTATCATTATGGAGTGTGATGCCACTGATGTTTGTGTCTTCTTTTTTTGGCATTAAATTTTGCGTATAGAATTTTACACTGTAAAAAGGTATAATTATTTAATTTTATCATTAAAATTAATCATTATTAAATTTAACACATATTAAGCATTTAATGAGTCGTAAATCAATTAAAAATCACGCTCAATATATCTATATATTAATATATTTATTTATATATAAACACATTAATAAATATATATTCAATTTATAAATTAAATAATTTTATAATAAATTAAAAGTTTCAAATAAAACAGTATCATTAATAATTAATTTAGAATGTTAAGAAACGAGTATCAACTAAGATGTACTAAGTTAGTACTAACCCTTCGTTTACAAATTGCAATGCGCCTAAAGGATGTTCATGGAGTTTCATTCGCAATTTACATTCATTAGTATTTTCTATGTATACATTGAGTACATTGTGTAGCTTCAGGTGACACCATTTACCACATTCGTCATTAATGATGTTTTTATATTTTTCAATTAATAAATGTGATTCCGAAGGGCCGTTTTGTGTCTTCTTTTGGGGCATAAACATGTGCCACCATCGCCATGTATTAACATCATTATCATTATCATTGTTATTTCCATTAATGTCATACCTCTGATAGCACTTTGAGCATCCCGTACATGCTTTTGTATATGATACATTTATCTCTTTCAAAGATGACGGATGCTAAATGATAATGGCAGAATGTCATTCATTCGTTTATTCATTCATTTATTTATTCATTTAATTTTTTTATTTTTAATTTTAGTTTACTTTAGTTTTTCTATTAAATTAAAATGCCGAAATATGTTAACGTATATATAAATCGTTTTTTGAGAGTATACATTACTTTACTTTACTTAACTTTACTTTACTTTTTATACGTATCGATATTATATATAAAATAATTTATAAATAATTTTCTCGTTTTTCATGGTGCATGTTTGTGTCGGTGTGTTTGTGCCTCAGTCTGTGACGGGTATGCATGTATTAGTGATGTACTATACATGTACTATACATGTACTTATTTATATTAATATAAATATATTACATACATTAATATACGTATCATTAGATGATAACGGAGCTAATTGCAAATGATTAATTTCGAACATAAAAAAATTTAAATTTTCAAAATTATTTTCTATTAAAAGAGGAATTTTTCCTATTAATATATTGAAATTTTTTAATTTAAATTTTGAAAAATATTTTTATGTAATTTATTCATAAATCGAGAGTTTAGCATTATAAAAATTACATGTTAACCCCGACTCACGTCCCACATATTTGCACTCACTGCTGACCCGACCTTTTGCCTAAAGTCATCATTTACCTGAAAAGAGTTATATCCAAATGCTATGTACGGTTTCAATTTACTTCCGAAATACCAATATTTTTCCACATTCACTAATATATCCCGAATATTGCCATAGTTTAGGCCCTCCAAACCATAGACCGCTTTTCCACGTGATCCCTCTATTCTCATCACATCATAGGGCTTTAATGTTTCACGAATTACCGCCATAGCCGATTCTGCAGTCATTCTAAAAATGCAAAAAAATTATGAAAAAATCTCAAAAATTCAAATAAAGATCTTAAATTTTGATATAAATTCATTAGAAATTCCCATTTTTACAAATATTTCATAAATATTTAAATATTTTTATTTCTAATATTTTCACTTTTTTAGTTGTTTTTAGTTTCCGAAAATTCGGGAGAAAAATCGGGAGCATAAATGCGCAAAATTTGAAAAATATTTAGGACTATAAATTTTATTCATAATTAAAACATACATTTTAATCATTTAAATTAACATTATATTTAATTATATTTAATTTAAATGATTAAATATAATGTTTATGATATTTATCATTTTATCGCGTTCTTTTATCAGTTAAAATAGTTTTATACTAAGAAATTCTTTTATAAATTTAAAGCCCTTAAAAATCCTAAAATTAAAAAAGTTTGACACATGTGTCATAATTATGCATTTTATCAAAATTTCCCTTAAAATAAACAAATTTTGGAGAAAATATTATTAATATATTAATATATTTTGCAAAAAATAGTGTTTATGATGTTAAATTTAAAGAAAATGCTCATTTTCACTTAAAATATTAAGAAATATTTTTTATGCATTCATATCTATCAAAAGGGCCTATGAAAATTATGGAAATTATTCACTTTTTTGAAGTCTCTTTCCTCAAAATGTCTCTTTTGGTACTTTTTGGCTCAATCCTTATTTTTAATTATTATGTTTAATTATAAATTAATAATTAATTAATATATTAATTTTTTTAGAATTTTATTACGAATTAAAACTTTATGTAAAATAGAAATATATATTATATAATTTGACTTTTTTATCAATTTTAAAACATAAAATAAACATATAATATATTATTTAGTAAAAGTGATAAAATCTCAAAATTTTGGCCAAAATATTAAGGGACCGAAAAGTAAATAAAATTCTAAAATTTAAAAATTGCAATTTTTAGAAAAAAAATTTTATGGTGAAATTTGTTATTTTATTCTATTACTAATATATATATATATATATATTTATTATTTATTCATTTATATTTATATAATTTTATGATAATAAACAAAAAATAAAATATTTAATTAAAAAACGCACCTAAAGGCGACCTTAAAACTCATATCTTTTCCTAAATTGACATTTTCAATGCCCTTAAAACACATTCATAACCATAACATATCGTATGTCAATTTTATGAATATGCGCGCATCAAAGTATAAAGTACCGTGTAATTTAACATTTTATAATTAAATTTATAATAAAATATAATTAAAAATATAATTTCTCAAAACAATTTCACATTAAAATATTTGTTAAATAAAAAATTTGTATTTTACAAAGTTTACATATGATACATTTTTTTTAAAAAAAAATTTCATTTATTTATATGAAGGAAATTCTATAAAATCGGGAAATTCGGGATGTTCTGTTAGTTTCAGGCCAAAAAATGAAATCTGAAGAATTGGGAGTAACAATGGGGGTCTCAAATGCTCTATTTTATGTGATTCATGCATAACCATCAATTTCCCGTAAATCGGGATTTCCATAAAAGTTCGTAAATATTTAGGTATATCTAAATTTAGTCACCATCACGTGATTTGTTTGTATTGATTAGTTTGGTCTCCGGTAACATTCATTAAATAAACAAAAGCACGTGCGGGCTCTAAGTTCAGAGATCCCAATTATTTTATAAATTCATAAAATACAAAAATGGGAATAAATTTTGAAACTAAAAATGAATACCATACTCTGCGGCAGTCATTTTGGAGGTGTCAAAACGGTGCAATGAATGTGCGATCGTATTTCTTTTTCCGATCGGAATGATTCCGATCGATATCTTTTGAGCGTAATCATCATTTCGACGCATTAATCCGGTGACGGACTCATGTATGGTGCCATTCCCTCCGACAATCACCACAGCATCAGTATTGTCCATTATCTGCATTAAGTCTTTGGCATGACCCTCATTTTCAGTGACCACTAAACTCACTCTGATGCCGGACAAATGAAACAATGGTGCCGCATATTTCTCATATAATACTTTCCCTTTTTTATTATTAGCGATTGGATTTAGTATCACCGTCACATGACGGGCATTTACAAAAGGATCTAATGGCGCTTTACCATAGTGCTAATTAATTAATTAATAAAAATTAATAATTTAATGGTAAATATGACTTACATATGCCTCTTCACAATATGCACGCATTAAATTGTAACATCTTTAAAATGAATAATTAAAAATTATCATTTTATATTTTAATAATTTTCTAATAATAAATAAATAAATAAAATATCATCATCATCATCATGATCATTTTACATAATTAATTATTAATAATTTATTAAAATAATTAATAAATGGAAAATTATTAAAAATGAGAAACTATTAATGCATTAAAATTAAAAATAATTTTTTTGAATTTAATTATGATTAATTATTAATTTTAGAAAATAATAAACAAAAATAATCATTACGTAAATGAGAACCAAACCCATGATCATGATCATGACCATTAATGAACGATCATTTTAATATGCATTTTAATATGCATTTAGGATATTGATATATTCAGAGATAAATTACTTAATATTAACACACATTTAAAAATATGAATATATACATATATACATTAAAATATATTAAAATATTTATATATTAAAATAATGCAAAAATTTCAATATTTAAAAATTCAAAGATCAAAAATGATATTAAATAAAAAGAGCATTTTATATGCGTATAAATATACGGTTTTAATTAATAAATATTTATAAATAAAATACGAATTTAATGCATTAATATATATTAATATATAAATAAATATTTAAATTTTTTTAAAAATAAAAATATAAATAAATAATTATAATAATAAATTACTTTAATTTATCATTCAAATAATTTCCGCCCCAAATTAATACGCCGCTAAAAAATAGCGATTTTTTCCAATGATTTCGAAGCGTTTTAATTACTTTTATAATCATTATAATATTTAAATTTTTAAAAAAAATAAAATCACATTTTAATTCAATTTTTTAATATCATTATAATTATTTATTTATTTATAAATTTTAAAATATAAATACATTTTCTAAAAATGTGAACGCACATATTTATGTCACATGCATTGACACGTGTTTAATTTATGGTGTTTTTTGCGATATTAATGTACACATATTACATGCGAATCATTATATAAATGTAATATATCATTATGTATATTGATATATATTAAAATGCAAATTTCAGTGTAAATATGTCATTTGTTTTTAGAATAAACATATTTATGGCGCTATTTTTAAATATTATTAATTTAATTTTTAATTTTAAAATTTTAAATGATAATTTATTTTATTAAAAATGAAACGCTTTTTATTAATTAAATATCATTTTACATTAAACTTTACATAAAACACTTTAAAATTAATGAAAGTATAATATGAATTAAATTAATGTCTGAAAATAAATTATATATAAAAATGTAATAAATAATGTTAATTTTAGAATTAAAATGCTAAAATTATAACGTTAAAAATTTATTATTATATCATATCATTTTTATTAAATATAATAATTCCATAAAAATGTGTACGCATTTCAAAACATACTTTAAATTTAATGAAAATATATTAAAAAATAAAAAATAAATTAAAAAATTAAAAATTCATTTATTTATAAATTAAAAAATAACGAATTCAGAGATAAGATTAATATCAATGAATTTTTGAGATGACATTTTATGCTGAATTTTCATAAAATACTGTTTTATTAATGATCAAAGATTTGATCCAAATTTTCGATGATGTCCCATTTCCGGAAAAATGTTAATATTTTAATATGATTTTTCATTTTTATATTTATTTAATGTTTAAATATAATCATATCACAATTACCATAACAATCAGTATCACCATCATCGTTATATTATCGTTTAAATATTTATTAAAATTTTAATTTTTTTTAAATTTCATATTTATTCACATCATTAATATATCGTATGTCTTTATTTTTCATCATAATATATCATATCATTATCATCATCGGCATACATTTTTGTGTCATTATCATTATGATAATGATTTTTTATCATAAAATATTTATTTTTAATTTATTTTAATGATAAAACGTTATAAATTTTAATTTTTTTAATATTTTTAAAAATTCGAAATTAATTTTAAAATATGAAAATATGTCAATGCTCTCACTTCGAACGTCGCGACCGTCACAACGCACGTAACGCGACCGTCCCATTAATTAATGTGATATTATCGCATGACCCAAACACGTGTCAGATGCGGTCACAATCGTCACATTACTTTGAGACTGAACTTTCGCATCTTTAAATACTCATTCTTTGGGTTTAATGCATATCTGACCTCAGTAATCATGTGTAAAGTCATTCACTATTCACATGACACATTACTGTTCATTTTAAGAAATTCGGACACACATTTTGCCCCATTAATGTACCAAATCACGAATATCAACAGAGTACAGACCTTAAATATTCATCAAAAATTTGCGGATAATCCAATTTCATGTAAATTAACAAATGTCCGTATATAAAAAAATTAAAGAAAAATTATTATATAAAATCATTATTTAAAACCATGATTTTATTTCATTAATTTCAATAATTCAATAGTTTATTTAACTAAAATTTCGCTAAAATTGTAGCTGTTATAATTCAGCAAAAATCACATCTCTGATAATGAGTGTCTAATAAAATATATAAAATGAGGTAAATGATACTTAAATTAAATTCAAATTTTTGTAAATTAGGAAAAGAAAGGAAAGGAAGGAAAGAAGAGAATATAAAGAAGGAAGGAAAAGAAGGGAAGGAAGGAAAAGAAGGGAAGGAAGGAAAAGGGAAGAAGGAAAGGTCATATTATGGGGTCATAGTAATAAATGACATCGTTAATTATTGCAATAAACGCCATAATTAAGTAAATCATTAAAAATATAAAATAAAATTAACATTTTTAATTTTTTAAATGAAATAAATCATTTTTTATCATTAAAATTATTTAATAAAAAGCGCATGAATATTAATTTTAAATTAAATTTTATAAAAAACATCAATAAATATGTCATTTTTAAAATCTTTAAAAAAAATTATCTTTTGATACGTTTATTATTACTTAAATATGTATATTTTTATATTTTTAATCATTTTAATTAACTTTAAAAATGTACATTTATATTTTTATTCAAAAATTTAATTTAATGCCAATTAATTGTAAAATATAAAAAATGTATAATAATATTACTATGGTTATAAAT
>JAQIXB010000864.1:0-13503 GCA_034697405.1 Mesoplophora pulchra | reverse complement strand
TTATGATTATTTTATGAAATTATTAAAATATCCGCTCTCTATAGAGATACGTGTTTATAATGGAAATAAATTCTATAAATATTTTTATCATATTTTTATTTATAAATTATATTTTCATAAATAACACATTAATCAATAATTTGAAATTAACATAAAAAGAGGGGTATTATTATACATTTAATATATTTTTAATAAAAATGTGAAATTAAATTTACGTTAAAAAAGAGTAAAGAATGAACTAAAATATACTAAAATATGCACTTAATTTAGGCATTAATGAAATCGTTTCACTGTTATGAGCCTAAAGAGCGTCAAATAGAATTGGTGCCTCTGATGCTATTCGGAGAATCCAATAATAAGCATCATGACCGAAACGATATTTGGCTCCACGGGTCTCTCATGTTACAGTATATCTTCGGTTTTGAGGACCCATATAAAGTGACTAAAAGTTTACTATCATTGGAAACGCGTGAAATCATTAGTGTCGCTAATGACAAAAGCGGTAGTCACGTGATTGACATATTTCTTCAGAGTCAAACGGTGGGGCCAAAGCACAAATCGAATTTAATCGATAAATTACGCGGATCATTCGTACATTTGGCGTGTGATCGTTTCGGATCGCGTATTATTGAATGTCTTTTGAATACGGTCGACAATAAAATGAAGAATTTGATAATGGATGAGCTGAGTGCGAATGAATCGCATTTAAACAGTAACAGAAACGGATGGTACATCGGGAAAAAGGCGGGACTCTATCATTACAAACACCGTCACGAGGAATGGAAAGAGGAAGAAAGGAATAGAGAAAAACGACGCCGCGATTTTGAAAGTATCATTGACAAAAACGACGATGATGACGATGACCGCGATGACGACGATGATGACGTCGATGATGACGTCAGATCCGACAGATCGAGTGACAGCGGTACCGATGGCCGAAGACCATCGAAATCCGCACGTTATCAATAGACCTTTACGCTAATGTCTTTACACTTTTGACCATCATTCGATGGATTCACTTATACTATCAATGGGCATATATCGATTGATCCATACATTGGTTATTTATTGATCGATCGATACATATAATATTTCGATTGTTTTATCATAAACATTTAAAGACGATAATTAACTGATGATAGATTCCGACACAATTATTATATTATAATTATAATATAATTATTATTATATTAAACCGATGATAATGATTTATTATTATTTAATACAAATATATGATATCATTATATAAAAATATAAAAATATATTAATTACAAAAATATACGATAAATATTATATTAATATGTCATAATTATAAAGAAAGTGAAAGTGAAAGTAAAAGTATAAAATTCAAATTTTAAATATTTAATTATTATAAAAGAAATTCAATGATCGTTTATAATTACTCAAAACTTTAATTTGTTTTTTGCCATTTTTTCAAATTTAATATTATATAATATCAAAAAATATTATTATTATTCACATAAATATTGTAATTTTTCATTTTCTGTCACATAATTGTGCAGAATGTGCATAATTTAATTAAATTAATTATTTCATTGAAAATAATTAATTAAATTAAAGAATTGTATTGTATTTTGTGTTACACTTTTTTCACAAAAAATGTAATATTAATAAACATTAAATTTAATTTTTTCCAAAAAATTATTTATTTAAAAGAAAAATCGGTCCCTCAGCATAATATCGTAGTGACGTTTTATTTAATAATTCACATACACTCAATTATTATATTATAATTTACCGTTTTACCCCACATGTAAGACCTGGTTTTATATGGTGAGGTTTGAGAGGTGTCTTATACCTCGAGATATAAGACCGTGTCTTATATCGCCAATTTTTGAATGAATATTTTAAATGAATGAAAAAAGGTTTCACCACACTTTATAAGCATATAAAGTGAGGTTAGAGTGTGGGGTCTTTTACGGTATAAGACTCCGGTATAAGTTATACCTCGAGGTATAAGACCCCCCACTCAAACCTCGCCATATAAGACCCTGTCTGACATGAGAATGATTTTACTTTACCTTTGGGTATTTTGGTATAATTATACATTACTTAATAACGGTATAATAAGAATATTGACGCATTCACAATACGCATTTAAAATCATTAATACATAATTACAAAATAATTATTTTATAATTATGAAATAAGAATTAAATCGTATGTTTACCTTTAGACATTCCACAAATGTTTGATTCATGTAAAGTGCCATTACTGAGAATTGCGATGTTTTACCATATACTGAAATGCCGTTATAGTAAAATGGTAGGGACACAAAAATTACTATAACGGAATTTTACTATAATGGCACAAGTTTAACATTAGCTTCTATGGGACTGTTTTTAAGATTAGTTTACTATAATGGAATTTTACTATAACGGGTATTTACTATAACGGCACTTCACTGTAATAAATAATATTTCGATATATAATACTAAACATTAAAATAAAAAATCATAAAATCACCGTCAGGATCAAGACTGTGGTAATAAAAATTAAATATTAAATTTGCAAATTAATTACTAAATATGTCATTAATTTACCCTAATAATAGTTTACACAATTCGAGTGATGTGCGATTACATCCCTTCGATTACACCCTTTGACCCACAAATATCAAATGCTTAAATAATGCAATAAAAAATGACCGATTTTCGGGTCTTCGATGTGTTATGTTAAACAATGGATGAAACGCATGTTCGATACAGAATAATGCTCTGAATTAACAGCATATTTCAATCATCATTAACTAATAACACATTTAATATAAAATCTTTTCTGAGACCGCATTTTTAAATTAAACATTAAAATAAAAAAAATGATAAAATTTATAAAAATATTTTTATTTAATATTATATAAGTATATCATGTAATTGAGGGGTATCATTTGGTGGTATCATTCCGGAACCGTCTCTGTCTCTTTAATATTTCCCGATTTCGGTTAAGATCTTCCACCATAAGCCTGTAGTGATGCAATGACAGTCTATGCCGTTCCCATGCTGTGTCTGAGAGTGTGGTATACTGACAGATGTAACAGTACCATGGTATTTTCGGTGTTTTCTGTCGTTTTTTACGTTTTCCTTTTCCTTTTCTCATCTTTTTTCTCATCATTTTCAAAATTCAAATTTCAAATTTAATACTTTTCTTTCGATTTAATTCTTTATTTAAAAATTTTTATAAATTTTAATTAAAATTTAAATTAAACCTATTGTTGTATTATATTATCAGCATTATTATTTTATTATATTTAATAATTGTTAAGTATGATATAACTTTTTATTGTTAAATATAACTAAATTTAACTAAATATTTAACAATAAAATAATACGCGCGTATACTTAATTCAATTTACTATGGCAATACATATGGCAATTTTATAAGAGCATGTCTTTTGTATATAAGAGTATGGCACTACTCTCTTATGAAAGTGCCACAACAGTGTTCTTTACAGTTTTAGTTTACACATTTCGAATGATAAAAATTGCACATACACATGCGCAAAACGCAGTTTAAAAAACCGTCTATGAATGTATCACACATTCATGTATAATGAAATGAAAGCATTGTCGACATACGACATTCGAAAGTGTCATCATAAAATGTTATGTTATGTCACCATAGAAACGTTTAATCACATGATCATCGACACATGAATATGATGAAATAATGGAATGCGATGAATGAATGTGAAATGCTTAAATATCTTTTAATCATTTTTATTTACATTTAAAACTTAAAATTAAAATTCCGTTATATTATGACATTTATTTTTAATTATAATTTCATTATTTTTATGAATTAATTTATTTAAAAATTAATTTAAATAAAAAAAAGTGAAAACATAGGAATGGCCCATCGATGTATAAACGCATCATTATTTACAAAATACGAACGGTTTTTAATTAATGCGATACGCGAATCGGGAATTACGCGATCTCAGGTATCATCACATTTCTCTTTATTTTTCTTAAATGTCATTAAACAATACTTTCATCATGAGACTCATGATATGTGCATCTTAACACAGATATACTTAACCTATGATTATCATCACATGTAATCATTACAATCGATTTCGTATTAATTACCATTATTGCATTTGAATGTGTATCATGATTTAGTACTATCATAGCACAATTTATGATACACATTTAAATATATTAATGGCAATTAATACGAAATGCAATGTATGTCTGTATATTTCGTTTAAAATATACAAATGCCGTATTTTTACGTTCATATAAACATTGATTGACCTTTATATTGTCAGACGCTATGTCTGACAATTATCTCTATTATCATGTCATTTCAATATAATAACTTAACCTAACTCTTGATATAACCGACAAAATGGTTAACCTAACCTCAGTCAGCCTAACCTCACTTAACCTAACCTAACTTAACATTATAATAGTTTTAACTTAAAACTTTTAAGCATACGTATTAATGAAAAATCATTTAACACATTTAAATACATGTCAATTAATACTAAACATAGTGTATTTATGATTAATTTTCATTAATATTTTAATATAATTTAAGATCCGACGCAATTTCGAAATTATCTATAATTTGAATTCAGTGCCGAAATTTCAGCGTTTCATTAAACAATGGAATACATTATTCAGCGAAAACGGTCCAAAGGTACCAAAAGGTTTTGAGAAATATTTTAAAAATGAAAATAAACAAAAGAATCAATCATCACAATCATCACAATCATCAGCAAAAAATAATGCGCCTCAAAAGTCACCATCACCATCACCATCTTCAAAAGCGCCATCAGCATCATCATCGTCATCTTCGGGACGGGGAAAGGAATGGTCCTTTAGTAAGGAATGGTCATTCGGGAATTTCGGTCGTGGCGGAGGGGGAAAAGGGGGCGATGAACAGAATCGATGGGCGACGATGGCATTAGTGACGACATTGGGAGTTTTGGGAGTTTTGGCCTATAATGAGATGAAATATAAAGAGATCACATGGAAAGAGTTCATAGCGAATTATCTATCGCGGGGCATAATCGACAAATTGGAAGTCGTGAATAAGAAATGGGTCAGAATCAAATTCATCTCAGGTAATCACATCGAAGGATCCAATGTCCTGTGGTTTAACATCGGATCTGTCGATACCTTCGAACGAAATTTAGAGAATATTCAATTGGAAATGAATATCGAACCCCCGAATTTTGTACCCGTCGTGTATAAAACAGAAATGGACGGGTATGGACTCACAAATATCCACAATACACTTTTACCTTTTTTTTAAATTCTTTTTATTTTCAGCTCAAATATCGTTAGTTTTATCCCCACACTTTTAATAATCGGATTTTTAATATGGTCCATGAGAAGGGCGTCCAATGTCATGGGCGGCACCCGTGGCCGTAGGGGTGGCGGTATCTTCGGTATGGGGGAATCCACAGCCAAAATCGTTAATCCCTCGGAAATTGACGTGAAATTTCAGTAAATAATGTTTACAAAATTTTGTTATTTTTAAAATCACATTTAATATTTAATATAATTTAGAATTTGAATAAAATTTTATGTTAAAATGTTATTAAATGTATGAATTGTTAAGAAACGTCGCGGGGTGTGAAGAGGCGAAATTGGAAATTATGGAATTCGTAAACTTTTTAAAGAACCCACAGCAGTATCTCGATTTAGGGGCGAAAATACCAAAGGGTGCATTATTAACGGGTCCCCCGGGTACGGGTAAAACACTATTGGCCAAAGCCACGGCGGGTGAAGCGAATGTGCCATTTATAAGTGTTTCGGGATCGGAATTTCTGGAGATGTTCGTTGGTGTTGGCCCATCACGTGTAAGGGACATGTTTTCTATGGCCCGAAAAAATGCACCCTGTATTTTGTTCATAGACGAAATTGACGCCGTCGGACGTAAAAGAGGAGGACGCAGTTTCGGTGGTCATAGTGAACAGGAAAATACATTAAATCAATTATTAGTAGAAATGGACGGGTTTAACACAACCACTAATGTAGTGGTACTAGCAGCCACTAATCGCAGTGATATTTTGGATAAAGCACTTCTTAGGCCCGGACGTTTCGATCGTCAAATATTTGTGCCGCCGCCAGATATTAAAGGACGCGCTTCTATATTCAAAGTACATCTTCAGCCATTAAAAACATTATTAGATAAACTAGAAGTAGCGCGTAAACTAGCAGCACTAACACCCGGTTTCACCGGTGCTGACATTGCCAATGTCTGTAATGAGGCGGCATTAATAGCGGCGCGTGATTTAAATGAAACGATAATATTTAAGCATTTCGAAGCGGCGATAGAGCGTGTGGTCGCGGGACTCGAGAAAAAGACGAAAGTGCTACAACCGGAGGAAAAGACTACGGTCGCATATCATGAGGCGGGTCACGCCGTATGCGGGTGGTATTTGGAACATGCCGATCCTCTCTTAAAAGTGTCAATTATACCGCGGGGCATGGGCTTAGGATATGCTCAATATTTACCGAAAGAGCAGTATCTGTATACAAAAGAGCAGTTATTTGATCGGATGTGCATGACATTGGGCGGACGTGCATCGGAAGAGGTGTTTTTTAACCGCATAACTTCGGGGGCTCAGGACGATCTCAAAAAAGTCACTCAAAACGCCTATGGTCAAATCGTACAGTTGGGAATGAACGAAAAAGTCGGTCATTTGTCGTTTGATATGCCACAACCCGGAGACGTGGTTTTAGACAAACCCTATAGTGAAGCGACAGCTCAACTCATTGATTCCGAAGTCCGCATTTTGGTTCAAAATGCATATGATCGGACGTTAAATATGATTAAAGAACACAAAAGTGATGTCGAAAAAGTACGTTCTTATGTCATACTCACTTTTACCTCTCAAATAATGTACATACATTTAGAACCCATATTTACAATGTAATAGTGCTTATACTTTGAGGTTTATCTTTTAGTTCAGCACTTAAAAATGTGATTTACATTTTAAGTATGTACACAAAAAGTGAGATAAATCTGTATATAGTTATATTTTGATATATGTTTATATTTAAAAAATATTCACTATGAACACACGTGTTTATTTAAATAATTTATTCGTATATATTTACATAATGCATAACGTACAATCCATATTCATCGTAATATAGTATATCGCATGTAAAATTTATAAGTTTCTAATTGTACATAGCGTATGTATGTATAAATAGGAACTTATAAATTTTACATATGATACATAAAACAGCATTTTTTTAAATAAAAATTTATTTCCCCATAATGATATTACAAATATTAAATAATTTTAAATTAAAAAATATTTTTAAAAATATAATTAAAAATGTTTAAATGTGTCCTTAGGTTGCGAAACGTCTTTTAGAAAAGGAAATCTTAGGCCGTGATGATATGATCGAATTATTAGGGAAAAGACCGTTCAAAGAAAAGTCGACATATGAGGAGTTTGTCGAAGGGACGGGGTCATTCGAAGAGGATGTGTCTTTACCCAAAGGATTGGAGGGATGGAATCAGCAAAAAAACACCCATGATCATGATTCTAAACACAAAAAAGAAGAAACAACGACGTAATCACATAATACTTGCATTTTGCTATTTAATGTGTAATCAGTAATATTTATAATTATATAAACTAAATCATTATATAGAAAATAATTATCAATTATTAGTGATTAATTAATTTTAAAAAATTATTTTTTTGTCATTTAAATTTTGAAAATTGTATTGAGTTTATGTACATTAAAGTTAAATGTAAATGAATATTTAATAATAATTAATTAAAAGAATTTACATTTTTTAGAATCAATATAAATATTTTTTAAATATACATATATTTTTTGTATTTATTGTATATGTACAAAAAATATATGCATTAATAACCTCTGTACATTTGCTTTTTAATGTGAAAAAATATATATAAATTAAGGGTAAAATTTGAATTTAGTGTATAATGTATTAAAATTGACCATTGATTAGTATTCATATCCTATGGCGGCATATCATCGAAACTCTATAGTAATGCGTTGCGCTTCAATCAAATTCCATTCATGGAAAATTCCTATAATTTTCCATTAATGTATTTTTCCATGGAATTTCCATGGAATTTTTTCATTTCAGCGCAATGCAATAGCATTGCTATAGTTTCGATGATAGATTGCCATAGGATATATAAATATATTACTATTGCTATTCCTATGCTATTATTTATAATATAATTATGCGCATATTTTTTGAGTTAACTTTTGTTCGGATCACACATTTAAAATGTCAGTGTACGATTATAGAGTGAAAATGGACAAAAATCACACATTTAAATTGATAAACAAATTACATGTATACATTTATATTTAAATATAATCACATATATATGTATATTGAAATATATAATCACAAAAATTGCGTTTTTTATTTTAATATAATATATTAATATGAATTTTGATTAATGATATTATTCACCATGATGCTGATGCTGATGCTGATGCTAATGATGATGATGATGATTATCATTACCATCATCGTCATCATCTGTTTCGATGTCCCCCTCATTAGGTATATCCGCCATATGTATATTACTGAGCAAATCTCTCATTGCATCCAATAGAGAGGTGACACTTCTTCTTAAATCGTAAGTGGATCCGGTACTAGCACCGGCACCATTATCATCATTAAAATCATAATCATGATTGTTATTGGCACGTGCGGCGGCATCGTTATCTCTGAGTGCTCTTAAAGCGTGTCCATGATGAGCATGTTCTTCAGCGTTGAAATGGGGTAACCACGATCTTAAGAATACACTTAATAATCCATCATTTGCAACATCTTTTGATTGTCTTTTAGTTTCCGGACGCATATATGATGCTATCGAATCCAAAGGCGGTAATGGATCAAAGCTTAAAATGGCAGATCGCGACAGATCCTTTCAAAATTCAAACATTATATATTTATATATTTTAACATTTTTTAATTAAATTAATTACCGGCGGTAATGCTGTCGTCGCCTCTTTAATACCCGATAATATCACATGACGAAGAACATTTCGTGGTGTTCCATGAGCAAAGTATTTCTTTCGTCTAAACATATATTAAATCATTATTATCAAATTAATTATCAATACCCTTTAACCTCATTTTTTGTAATGTATTAAAATGTGAGTGTAGCAATAAAATGAGGTAAAAGGGTATTTATGTTAAGCCATACCTTTCTCTGCATATGTCAATGAATGGATCTTTATTATTGATTCGGATAATGACATTTTTGACATTATTTTCGAGCCATAGTATTATGTGACGGTCTTTCCACAAAAGATGACACCGTCCAATATAAAGTGCTATTAATTGAGCTATTGCCTGAGATACGTTTTGGGCGTCATCATTAAAATAGTTACATTTACTAACACTAGTATCAGGTTCAACACTGCATTTATCTAATAATTGATTTAAAACTCCCGGAAACATGATTAAAGCCTCCTGAAGATGTGCATCTGCTTTTTCCATAGTTTCAGGGCCTTCATTTTGAGCCTTAAAATAAAATGCCATCGCAATTGAATATCGTAAATTTGGTAATAATGATAATTTCTTTGTCCGTTCCCATTCTTCATACAGTGATATCAGATAATCGTACTGTTCACAGCGTATGGCGTAAAAATCAATCATTAACAATACAGATAATGGATCACCGTCAGGATCAAGACTGTGATAATAAAAATTAAATATTAAATTTGCAAATTAATTACTAAATATGTCATTAATTTACCCTAATAATAGTTTACACAATTCGAGTGATGTGCGATTACATCCCCTTTGACCCACAAATATCAAATGCTTAAATAATGCAATAAAAAATGACCGATTTTCGGGTCTTCGATAATCCATTCGACAGTTTCCCTGTGTTATGTTAAACAATGGATGAAATGCATGTTCGATACAGAATAATGCGCGCTCTAAATAAACAGCAAATTTCAATCATCATTAACTAGTAACATGTTTAATATAAAAATAATAATATTAATACCATAATATTAATATGGATATTTAAAAATTATTAAAATAATTTAGAGGAAAGTCCTTATATCGTGAGGTAAGAAACTTTGAAATGTGAATATTGAGACATACCGATGAGTTCTGCGGCCATTTGATGATCCTCTCCCATTTTACAGACGTCACTGAACTGAATGAGTGTGTCAATATGATAGGGGTACATATTGAGAATCGCCATTAAATTATCGGGATTCAGACTTTCGACCGCATCCAAAAACATGAATTGAACCGTTTGATAATGTTTATTATGAATTAATGCAAAATAATGGACATCATTTTCAGTGTTTACATGATCCATGGATAATCCCGATTTAGAGACACTCTGCCAATTCTTTGGATTCACTAAAATCCATGATCGGCTGACATTAGCTCTTCCGCGGCCTCTCCTTTTATTTGAGGCCATTAATTCAGCATTTATTACTTTTGATCCGAATATTCTTTTCATTTCATTTTCAGGATTTAAATGTCGATTTTCCACGTAAAGTATACTCTTTTTATTCGATTTATTAGCATATTCACCACCGTCAGCACCCCCTTTATGCGCACCCCGATTATGGGCATGATGATGATGTTGAATATCACCGTCCGATTTATTAACATTCGTATTTTGCATTAAACGATTTACTTCTTTAATGGATTCTTCGATATCATCATCCAATTGACAGTCTAAGCTTTTCTGAGACCGCATTTTTTTCTTTTTCTTTTTCTTCCGTTTAATGCTGTCCGTACTCTGAGTCGAGTCCTGTTTCTGCAGTTTCTTACGATTATGACCATCGATGTCATTAATGCTAATGAATGACGATACATTAGTAACTGATTCATTATCTTTATCATCATCCTCTTTTGCTTCAGTATCGGACATTGAATTTTGATCCAAAGAATTTAACTGAAAATATAACGCATTTTAATTCATGTAAAATCATGTTCTTATATCTCGAGATAAATGGTCTCATGCCATTGATATAACATTTATTTTAAAATTTATATCAAATATTTTATTTGAGGTAAAAACGTGTAATTTATAAATATGTAAAAATATAAATACGTATATAATGATAAAAAATTCATTTTTAATATTAATTTTTAAAATTTTTATGATCGTATTAAATGCAGTGATTTAATGAATACTAAAATATTGAATAACAAATGCTAGTGAATGACATATACTAGTGAATGACTCACTAATTCAAAGCGATTTAATGCCAATTTTTTGCTCTTTTTATTGACATTTTTATCGGCATTTAAAGAGTCACTTTCGGATCCGCTCAGACCATTGTCGTCATGTTTCTGATCATCATGTTCCATAAGAAACTTCTTCAGCTGACGGTGTGACATTATACCATCACCATCTAAAGATTACGATCTTTTTCTAAATCTTAAAACATATTTTTTTAAATTATTTCATTATTAATATATTATACATAAATACATATTTTATTATTATTATTTATTTAAAATCAATATTATGGTAATTAATTTGTAAATAAAATCGATATATTTTTTAATCGTAAATATATTTACATTTTAAGTGATTTATAAAATGATTAAATGACGATATAATAATAATTCAAAAATTAATTAAAATTTAAAAAATAAATGAATGAAAAAACATTAAAATGCACATTTATTTTGAAAAAAATTCATCATCATCCATATGTTAATGCAAAACATTCATAGGGTTAACAATCAACAAACAGCTGCGAATCAATGAAAATGTACAGTAAAACCCCATTATAACAGAATCAGTTTTAAACAAATTCTTTTGAGTAATATTTACACAAAAAATTATTATTAATCATTTGATAATTATTAAATGATTTTTATTATTAAATTTATAATTTTTATCATTTAATTTATGATTTTTATTTATAAATATTAAAAATATAAATTTATTTATTTAAAAGGAATTAATACTGTATTTAAACGCATATGTATGCACATCATATATGAATGAATACATATATCGCATCGTAAATGTGAATGCATTTAAAATTCAATTCTTTATGTGAATATTTAAAAATTTTAATTTTAATTTTAATTTTTAACAATAATCATGTCTGAGAATAGTGTAAATAATGATGATAAAAAAATCGCATTAATAACGGGAATCACGGGACAGGTCTGTGATAAGACTTTTTTATGATTTTTTTAAAAATATTTTCGCATTTTTATTATTTATAAATATATTTAAAAATATTATTTTATTTAATAATCATTTCAATTGTATTATGCAATCATTTAATAGTATTAAATTATAATATAACAAAAGTATCATATGATAAAAGGCATTAATTTTAATATATTTTAATACTTTTATTTTCAATGTATATTCAGCTTTAATTTTCATAATTTTTGTAAAAAATAAATATATTTTTTAATGATATTTAATTTAAAAATTTCTTTTCATATTTAAGACTTTTGAAATATTAAATTATAAATATTATATATTAATATAAAAATGTTTTTTATCATAATGATTTAAAAGATTTTAAAATTATTTTTTAAATGATATAATATATGCATTTTATAAATGAATAAAGTAATGATGGCATTTGAGGGAACTTTGAAGTGAATGTTCCTTTCATTCCCTGATGTTCCTTTATAGACCTAATGTTAAAATTGAATGATTGTGGAACATAATTGGGAAAATGGGAACAAAAATGGCATTCTCTAAAGGAAATTCCCTCTCTGCTAAACTTTCAATTTAAATATTTATTAAAATAGTTTTTGATTTATAAATTAATGTAAAATAAATGCATATAAAATGAGAATTTAAATGCATTATTAATATGTTCATTTTAAAATGTCGAAATGCAAAAATGTATATCAATTGAATATGTAAAAAAAGATGAATCAATTGATATATATGTATCGTATGACACACACATAACACCTCTAAAATAAGCAGATAGCGCTTTCTTAACATATAATAGCATTTTACTATAATAAAATTATAATAAAGAAATAATTAAAATAATTATTATAATAATTATAATAAAATTATCATTTTTAAATAAAATTTACACGAATTTTACAATTACATGTATAATTAAATGCATACATATATACTATAGTAAAATGCTATTGTTAAGAATGTGCTATCTGCTTATTATAGAGAGGGTGTTATGTGTGTGTCATACGATATATTGAATTGAAAAATATTATTCAAATCTAATGTATAATTATAGCCAAAATTCATTTATAAATTTTAAATATATTTACATATTTTTAAAAAATAAATTTATAAATATATAAATATCCATATTCATATACAAATAATACTATTTATGTATACTAATGATTGATGTATGAATAGTTAACTTTCACGTGTCATATGCAAATAATTGTTTAATAATAATAATGTAATATTTGTGCATTATGCTGTGAAATGAATTATATTATGATACTTTTTAATAATAATGTTTTATTATAAATATATTTTATAAAAATATATATTTATAATAAATT
>JAQIXB010000863.1:0-13508 GCA_034697405.1 Mesoplophora pulchra | reverse complement strand
ACAATGAGTAAATAAATAAATTTTTAAAAATATTTTTAAAAATTGGAATGCATAAATTTATATACAATGAAATTCAATGAAATTATATTAATTGTTTATATATATATATATATTTATATATATATATATAATGATAAATAAATTAATTATAAAATGTTTAATTATTTCATTATATGTGCGGAAATGCAGTTATGTTTTGATAATTATGTTAATGTTTTATTAATATGTATTTTGAATATGAAAATAATGAGATCAGTAAATATGTAAAATACGTATGAAGCATATACAATGAGTTTTAAGTGCGTTAACATTAATTCAAAAAAAGTGATACTTTAATATCACTTTTTTGTAATATTCAATACAAAAGAAAAGAAAAAACGAAAATGTTTTGATATGTAAATATAAAAATCTGCTCTGAGCATGGCCATGGGAAGAATGTGAAACTCACTCTGATTCGGATGTAACGTCAGCAGCTATCAATGGCGGTATGACAGCAGCTGCTTTCGTAATGATCGATGATCGTGGTTCTTCTGTTAAAGGTTCTGAATGATCAGCTTTCTCTTCCTCAATATCGACAGTATGACCCTCGTCCTGTTCCTGGGCATTCACCTCTGTATTTTCGATAGTGATGGCACTGTCGTCTTTTGACATTTTGTCATGGACATTCATGTTATATCCATATAAAGCTTCGAAAGTGTTTTCGTTATGTGATGGGAGACTGTCAACCCTTTGGGTCGGGAGAGGTTCATTAATGATGCTGGGACTGGACGATCGGTCTATTAAAGGGGGAGACATTTCATTTAAACTGTTAACACTGTAGTTTTTAGGAGAATTTAGTTGATGAGTTTTGGTGCTTCCGCTAAGACCTGCAGTCATTGCCAATATATTCGATCTGCTATAAGGTCGTGTACTTAAAAAGTGTCCATGTTCAGTGAGAGGGGAGCCCTGTGCTGATGGCACATTACTCGAGTTCATCTGAGGCCATTTATTAAGGGCGTTTCTGTGATTTTCCCCCATATACCCCTGTTCTGAATGCGATGGACGTAATGAATGGGGAAATAACGGTGCATCGGAAGCAAACAATAGACTTTGATTCTGTTGTATGACAGCATTGATTTGATTTTGTCGCGGCGCACATCTATTATCATCGTCATCAGATGAGTGACTCGACGCTAATTCTAATGATCGATCATACGAAACGTCACTATCGGACTCTGATTCTGCTAAATTATGAGCATCTCTTCTCCTTTTATGTCTATGATGAGCATTGCTTTTGCGGTTAATGCCACTAATACCAGCATTGGATGGATCAGATCGATATGGACTACTGTTGGATGTCTTTGTAACTGTTGAGCGACTGGTGGTGGACGATGCACATATTCCCATATTTCGATGTAAAATATCAAACGATGAATTATGATACGTGGGAACAGACCGTGATGCAACTGATGTGCGTGTTCCGCTCAGACTCTCGTCCACATATGGCACTTTTTTACCGTTTAATCGCCACCATGATACTTGAATATTATGTCGAACGCGACGGTTAATCAAACAGTACCCAATAAATATATAAATGGCACTAATTACGCATATTATCGAAAAACTATAATGTAATTCCTCAATTGAGTCATTCACAGAAAGCATTGCAATAATCCAAATCGAACCCAATAATGGCAATAATACTATACTTAACCATAGCAATGTCCGTAAATTGCCATAATCACTGACTGTTTCTTTTATTTGAACTGACGCTTGTAATGCCATACCAAAAACAAATAAATTTAACTGAAATATTAATATATACATTAAAAATTAGTAAAATTTATAACTTTATTTTAAAATATGCAAAACTTACGATTGATGAAATGCAAATGGGTCCGACCATACTCCAAATAATGCTTTCATATATCGATAACCAACAACTAAATGATACAAAAAAGCATATCAAATAATGGTTACACACTATTATTACTTACAATAGATAATTTCCATATTGATCAACCCTAACCCCTACTGATAGACCCACAATTATGGCGGGAATTGCATATCCAATGAAATAATAAAATCGCATCGGTCCATGATTTATATCGCGTATTTCTGTGAGCATCCGATATAAATGAATGCCCTCCACTAACATCCATGAAAATGTACACATAAAAAAATACTGTAAAAATATTGCCATCATTTTACACGGAAACTAAAAATTAAAAATAAAAATTATTCAAATTAATTATTAAGTAATTATGATTAAACGAATAATTAAAATTTTATTAAATATAAATACGAAATATATTGAACTTTTGAAAAGAGAATATGAAAACACATAAAATGTGACAATGGCTATAATGTAAATGTACATGTATATTAAAGGGAAAAGTTCTATTTTTTGTACATTAATGTGATAGAACAAAGTGCATATTTTGTAATTTAATTAACAAATCGCATGCAATGATCTCAACATAATGTCTTCAGAATTTATTATAATATAAAATTTATCGAATTTTAGCTGTTATCATGGCATCATGGCAGCTAAAGTTTATAAATTATAGTAGCAACTAGTATAATGTATAGCATAATTAGAATTAAAATTATAGGTAATTTATAGAATTTATCACTTACTTCTTTCAAAATTAGTACTTTTCGAGTGCGTAATCCCAATAAAAATATAAATTCAGCTAAAAATAAGCAGAATACTAAATTTCGATGAATACTGTTGCTATTTGTTTCTAATCCTCTTATTACTGATAAAATAAAAAAAGTGATTCCCAAAAGTATCAATGATGTTATAACTCCGGTATAACTAGTTACTAATTGAGCCACAGACTCTTGAACCAAATACTAAATTATAAAAATTAAAAATTAGTTTTATAATTTACTTTTTTATTATAAAATTAAATTAAATTACTTCATTATTAGCAATATCCATGAGGACAGTGATCCCAATGGAGCGATCACATGAGCAATTAATATAATCATATGCTAATCTATGCTTTTGCGGCGGATGAAATCCTTTAATTTCACAGCCTTTAGTTGACCATTTACCACGAACGTTCGTAGGGCCCGATTTATGTTTTCCGCCGCCTGAAGGTGTAAACATCCAATATGCACACTGTGGATTACTACGACTGTCACGTATCAATGTCCGAAATCGAAAATGAATTTTTGGCATAAATGGCGTTTTAAGAACATTACTGCTGTTTACGGGTTTTACGGTCAAAACAAATAATGGAGTATTTGATTTAATGGGCATTCCAAATCGTTTTCTAATAATATTAAAAATAATTTTTATATAAATACAAAAATACATTCATTTATTTTACATACTTTATTGAAGTGTCGAAATATGTTGGCATTAATTGACCTAATGATGGGAATATTGCATAACCAAATTGAGCTTTATTATGATATGTTTTATGATGAGATGTCGATATAGGATTTGCTGCTATTTCTTCTATAGTTTTTACTGCCAATACTTTTAAAGGTATAACTGCACGTGTGATTTCATCAATATTCTGTTTGCGTATTGGATAATTGTTGTATTTGGGTATGGAAACAGCGGGACCCGATTCCAAAGGAAGACTAAAGTCAACATATACTGATGGAATCGACGATTGAATTAATGCCGTGCGATTTGTATATGACTGTAATGATTTTGGCATATCCCATAATTCATTGGATGAAACAGAATCTAAACCGAAAACGACAAATTTCGTGGAAATTTCAAAGGGTTCAGTAAATGTGTCCTGTTGATTCTCAATTAATATTTCTAAATAATCATTAAATAATTTTAAGAAATTTTCGACGCCCCCATTCTTTGACATTTCTCCGATCCTTTCCCAGTGAAAGACATACCGTGGTTCTAATATGGAACTGGTCACTTCTAACAAATTACGCATAAAATATCGATCCTGTTTATGGGTTAAATTTAATCCTTTCTGTTTTAGTTCATTATTAATCAAATGCTCTATTAATTTATATGATATTAATATATCATTTCCATTCAAAGGATATGTGCTGTTTTGTGCTGTGAGCAGATCATTCGCAATTTTAATTGAGAGATATGTCGAAAGAGGATATTTGAAGTTTTCCGCTCCCAATAAAGATAATTGATCCGATAAATCCGTAAAACTAATGGAAGTGCATTCGAAGAGGTCAGGTGTCGTCCATCCATTAGTTTCATCACAGCGACGCACAGCTTTTCCTATAGCACCCGATGGACAATTTTGAACAGTATCAGATCCAAACACAGTTCTCTCCCACCAAATTCCTTCACTAAATGAACGCGGACATCCGTCATATATTACTTCACATCCTCTAAAAGTGACCTCTGCAAACTGAGATGGACATGAATCGCAGCGTCTCCCAATGACCCCGGGACGACATCGACATTGACCTGATATTACATCGCATTTATTACTGTATGAACCGATTGTATAACAATCACAGTCAAAACAAATATCGCTATTTATTGGTTGAAAATGGTTAGCTTCGCATGTACATTCTCCATTAGTTTTGTTACAGTTTCCATCATAGCCTTTACTAGTGTCACAATTGCACGGACCACAAATTGGGTATCCCCACCAATTCGATGGACATGTGTCAGGTAATATATCACGACAATAAACACCGCTGTGCATTTTGTCACATTGACACTTATAACCCTGAGTATTATTCCATGGTAAACAGAGTGATCCAAAGGCACATGGATTCAGGTCACAGATCGGTATGCATAAAGTGCCAACAAAACCGACATTACATTTACATTCGTAATTTGCTAATCCTTTATTAATACAGATGCTATTCGAAGGGCATGGTTGTGACAGGCATGGGTCATTTGATGAGCATCCATTATAAACATTCTTTTCTGAGGATGGTCGAAGTAATATATCTTTACTATAGCCTACATCTAGTCCTTGAATACATCCAACAAAATTTACAGATTTCATCATAATTGAATCATCGTCATCTGTTTCAATACCACCGATGGTCACTTTAGAAATATAAAGACCTCTTATGTCATCTGCAAATTCTCTGTTTTCTTCATATTGACCATGATCCAAATTTAACCAAATTCCATTCATCATCCAATTCGCTTCGAGTGAATGCCATTTACCATCATTAACCCTTACATTGGGTATAATAACACGTTGAGAATTGTATATATATTCAACAAAACCATCATTAATCTCTATTACTATTATACTGTTTTGTCCCAATTGAAGTTTGAGCATTAATCCATTCGCATTAAACGTTTTAAATGAGAATTTCACGATCCATGGTAATGTGATAGACTTTAATCGTGAAACAAATGTTAAAAATCCATCGCCTTTAAACTGTTTAATTATTTCATTGCGTTCATTACAGTCATGGCCTCCAAAAGTGTCAGCACATTGACATGTATAAGATCCCCATGCATCTTCACATTTACCTCCATTAAGACATGGGTATGACTGACAAAAGCTTTTCTTATGTTCACAGCCCGAAATTGTACCATTATTAGCCACAAATGAATTTAAATCAATCATTTGATAATCGATGCGTAAATCGCTAATACAACCGACAAATTCGGAATTCACGATTTGGAACCGCGTCGGTAACGGCGGTAATCCTCCGATTTGAAAGGGTCCCGTTAAATCAAAGAATCTATAACATGTTTGCATTTTATCGGCACATCGCGGCTCCAAATATAATGTCGTTCTATTGGCACATGCGAATTTCGAATCCAATTGACGCCTCTCCACAGCATTCATTAGAGACTCATCACAATTATCCAGTTTCAGTGTCACTGTTCTGTTGAAATAATTCACTTCAATGTTATGCCATTTACCGTCGTTAATGCTAATGTCTTCGGGGGACACAGAAACACGACTAATGTTAGATCCGAGAGAAAAGCTGAATACGATTTGAGCATTAATTATTTCCAATGCAATGAAATCATGTTTTTCATTATATCGTCCGTTATAAAAGAGAAGTGCATTATTAGCACGGGTCGCAAATCGAAGGGCAATATTCATGCGGTTTCTCTGACGTAATGACGAAAATGTTAAATATGACCCTTTTGTGAATGATCGCGCACGCAATTCACATAATGGTGTACTCCAATCAGCCATAGTACAATTAACACATTGAAAACCCCCGATTCCTGCTGTCGTGGGCTTAACTTTCATACTCCGGGAATTTACACATCGCGCATCACCTTTGCAAATGCCACCGCGACAAAGATCTGAGATAAAATCCAATTCACAGTGTGTTCCCGCGAATCCGTCCGCACACAAACACTCATATCCTCCTTCTTTATGAACACATGTGCCCGAATTTTGACATGGGCCCGAAAAACATAAATTTATTTCAGTGTCACATTCGTATTTATGATACATTCCTATAAAAATATTAAATAAATAAATAAATAAAAATATTTGATGTTTTATATAATAATTAATGATAATGAATAATAAATACCCTGAAATCCTTTGGGACAACGGCATGCAAATGTATTGAGCGGTGTTATCGCACGAAATAATATAGTATCAGAGGCAATAAAATCGGAGGCATTTCCAAATTTAAGAACGGAAAGACAAAGCTCAAAATTAAGACATGGTTCACGCACACATAAATTGTCATCGAATGGCATTACCTGCATTTAGCAAAAGTGTAATTTTTAAATTTAAATTTAAATTAAATGATATGTCAAAATAATTGAATTTACCTCAATGTTTGTGAGTTTTGTCAAAATTGCACGGCTCAAATAAACCCGTTCATGTAAATATTGCGGCGGAAAAAATGATTCACTGTCACGTGCATCGGGAACACGTACAGAAAAACTTACATTTAGTATTTGAGTATCGATTTCAATATCATCCTAAAAATTTAAAAATCATTTATTTTATAAATATTCAATTTTTTATAAAAAAAAATTCAATCATATTTATTGTAAATCTCTATAATATTATTTTATATAAAAGCAATTATCGTATAATTAAATAATTTTAAAAAAATAATGTCATATAACTGTTGTATAAAAACTTATAATATAAATATAGGATTAATTTAAATTATTTTATATCATATTAAAAGCGGTAAATATCAATTGAAAGACCTAATATTATAATTGATTTGAATTAAGCATTAATACCTGAATGTTGAAAATGATGATGTTTTCTTTTGGTGATGGTATCACAGATGCTAAACTTTCAATGAAACGATTGAATAATTCTGAGAGAAAAGTCTTTTGATTCATGTTATTGAGTCTGATGGTGACACTATTGAAAAGCATCGATTCAGTAACTAAATTAACTATTAAATGACATGACGCTGATGCTTCATTAATGCCGTCATTAACATTTACTTCGAATAATGCACGCATCGGAACATTTGTGTTGAGATTGGGACTCAGAGTAATTTCACCTGAGGTTTCATTTAATATTAATAAATTTGCATTATTTCCGGACATAAATTTATATTTTAATTTATCATCGATATCAGCGTCATATGCCGGTATTCTCCCGATCGGCCGATTCAATGGAAAGTGATTTTTATAATTATTAAAAATTATTGAAAAATCGCGTAAAATTGGAGCATGATCATTGACATCTGTAATTTATATAATTGACCATTAAACATTAATATTAAACATTATTTTTAATAATTATTTAATTATTATTTATTATAATATACCTGAGACATGAATCTCCACATCAGCATCATTACGTAATGGGAGTGATGACGCTCTTATAATTATGTTATAAATCTTTTTATCAGATTCATAATCCATTTCTGTGCGTGTAATTAATTCAGCGCCATTCTCTCCGGGAATTGATTTTAATGAAAATGACCTCATATCGGGTCCTCCGACAATAGAATACTCAACTTTAGCATTTGACCCTTCATCAGAATCAATAGCATTGAGTTCTCCGACGATCCATCCGATGGGACTATTTTCAGGCACAGTGAATTGCAAACGGTCTGATAAAAATCGCGGAGGATTATCATTACCTAAAAATGTATACATTTAATAAATGAAACTTTTATTATACAATTCTCATATTGAAATGGAATATATTTTACAGATAAAGTCACTAAATTGTCACTAATTTCCAGAGGCGGGAAACCTGAAAGTCGGCAATTTTTGGGAACTTAGAAATATTTTTTGGTTCACCAATTAATTAACTGAAAGGCTGGAAAATCTGGAAATAATGGAATAAATTAAAAAAAAATTTAAACCCTGGGAATTGTTCATATTTATGCTGTAGTTAAGTGATTGGCTTTACATGTCATGATGACATGGTCATCTTATGAAAAGTCAATGCAATCCATTTCTACATAAAAGAATAGTTAAAACACTAACAATCATCAATCGTAATGGTGACTGATACAGAACTGGACATAGCGGGAGTTCCACGATCATATGCAAAAACGGTTAATTCATATTTAGCGATAGTTTCACGGTCTAATATTTTATTTGTGCGTATAATTCCTGATGTCGGATCGATATTGAATGTTCCGATGCCATCATTTCCTCCTGAGAAAGTGTATCTGACCTGACCATTGAGTCCTAAATCATTATCTAAGGCTTCGATATGAATGACACTGCTTCCAACAGAAGCATCTTCACTTATTGTGGTGACATATGAATTTTGTTTAAACTCAGGAGAGTTATCATTAACATCAGATATTTCAATTTCAACATTTGTAGTATCGGCTAATGGCGGAATTCCGTTATCGATTGCGGTTACGATAATTGTATATCCGGCGGTGGATTCACGATCGAGAATTTTCGTCGTTATAATTGCACCTGAATTTGGATCGATACGAAATTGAGAGACATCATCCATTTGAAAGGTGATTCGTGCATTATTTCCCACATCAGCATCTGATGCTTCTATTACCACAATTGTAGTACCGATTGGAGTATCCTCAGTAATACTAATAAAATATGGTGTTCGCTCTATTACAGGCCGATGTGTATTTGCATCTGTTACGTTAATGTAAACTGTGGCGACATCAGACCGTCCTCCGGGGTCTGTGGCAGATACCGATAAAATAAATTTCTTTTCCGCTTTATAGTCCAATGGCTGTGCAATTGTAATTAACCCCTGACCATTTTGACTCGTGATTGTAAATCTTCCTCTAGTATTTCCACTAGTAATTTGAAATATAAGTCTTGAATTTTCATCTTTATCTGAAGCTGTTACAGAAATGACAGGTGATCCCGGACTATCGATTTCGCTAACTGTTGATTCGTAAATTTTTGGTTCAAATATTGGAGCATTATCATTAGTGTCATGCACTCTGATGATGACATTTGCAGATGAAGACAAAGATGGTGTACCGCCATCCATTGCGACAGTGCTGAATTCATATAAATTTCCCATTTCCCAATCCAATTCCCGATTTACGATGATCCATCCCGTCCCATTGTCAATTGACAATGGCATATCGGGAACGTTCGCATTCTTTATATGATAAGTAATCGCAGCATTTTCTCCATCATCAGGATCATATGCCTGCACTCTTATGATACTGCTGCCTATAGGAGTATTTTCCATAACTGTCTCCTGATATAATGTACTGTAAAACTTTGGTTCATTATCATTCTTATCAATTACATTGATTAACAATTGTGTGGTGTTACTTCGTGGGGGTGAACCTCCGTCCTGAGCCCGCAATACTAATCTGTAACTGCGAAACATTTCATAATCCAATGCCGAAACTACGCTCACCTCTCCATTTAAAGAGTCCATTTGAAAGTGTCCCTGAGTATTGCCCCCGATTATTGAGTATCTAATCGCAGCATTACTGCTATCATCGGCGTCAAAAGCATTCACTATCATAATCACGGGATTATTAAGAAAATTAATATCTTCATTCACATTCACAGAATATGAACGTTCTGAGAATTGAGGATAATTATCATTATCATCATGCACTTTTATAGAAACTGTCGTTTGTGAAAACATTCGGTTCTGAACGGGTCCTGAGTCTGTCGCTTGTATCGTGAGTGTATAAAAATCAACAGATTCACGATCTAAAGATGCGCGTGTCGTGATCATACCCTTATTCGTATCAATACGAAAGGCCTCATTGGGTCCCGTGGGATTTAAGATACTGTATTCGATCTCAGCATTCGGACCCATATCCTCATCTGTCGCCCGAACTGTAACTATTGTGGTACCGATGGGTGCAGATTCACGTATATTTGCATTATATGATGATTGTTCAAACACTGGTGCATGATCATTTTCGTCATTCACATTGATTTGGAGTGTCGTGGTACCGGTCAATGGAGGAATTTGTGAATTCACTGCGATTATTCTCAAATAATGAACATCCATAAATTCACGATCCAATCGTACGGATGTCGTAATTACACCCGATACTGAATCCATAGTAAACATACTCTGACTGCGCGCGTCTAAAACTGCATTCATTGAATAATGAATCTCTGTATTTTCATAGTCATTCGCTGTGAGTTGTGTCACAATATATCCTTTTTCTTTCTCTTCAGATACACTCACGATATAAAGAGATTTTTCAAATAATGGTGCATGTGAAAGTGAAAATGCATTGTGCATTAACACGATCACAAATACCATTACCATCAGGAGCTGCATCGTTAAAACGTTACATGTATAGACATATCATAAAAGACAATGACTGTGTATGTGCCTTTTGCTCATCACACACCCCAATGTTATGATCATAGTCTTTATTTTGTTCCTTCGATATGATGCAAAACCTGAAATTCCTCTCTTTTAATGAGTGTATCGTGCTTTTGTATACGTTTATGAACGGTGCACACACAAAACTTTACCATCTCAGGGCATGTGCAATCCCTTAAAATCGATATTTTCACACATTTATTCTATACTTTTATTATATACTTTTATTATATACTTTTATACACTTTCACTTTTCAATTTACACCGTCCTATGTTTGTGGAGAACTTTTAAGAGCACGAATTTTATCCATAATTAGAAAGGCAAAATAACAATCATATATATTGCCTATGATAATGTAAACATTTATTGCAAATGTTCGTCTATCAATAGATACTTTAAATCAATTCACATAAAATATCCATATAAATATCCATTTAATAATATTTTTAAAAATTATACATTAAATTTTTACGTAACTTTTAGATGTATATTTTCATATATTAATATATCAATATTATAATAATTATAAAGATATCTTTAATTTGTTATACGCGAAGTATAACACTTCCCGTCGGGTTACCTATTTACTTACCTTTACTTACCCTAAAACTTTTTTATTTACATCATAGTACATAAAGTTATTTTTATATTATTAAAAGTTAATTAAATACTTTATATTAAATTATTTACATTTTATGGTAATGTACCTTTAGTCATAAGCATGAGATATGAATTATATTCATATCCTGTTCCTCAGAATGCTCATGACCACAGTGTTATTCACGTTAATTACTTATTCATTATATTTTATATTATTTTATAATTACTTTTAAATATATTTAAATATATCCATAATTACATTAAAGCCTCATTATGTATTAAATAAACTTTAATTTAAATAAATAATAATTAAAATACAAAATGTCTCTTAATTTATAATCGTGAATACTAACATCAGGCCAAAGGTCATAAGTAATTGTTATACACGGGTAAAGCCATAAATCGCATATCTCCGGGGCTCACATATAACAAATTAAAATTGAAATTTCTTAATTTTAAGAAATATAAAGGGATATAATTTTTAATTTAAATTAAACATTAGATTTTTTACATAAAATATTTGAATTTTACTTTTAATGTTCGAATGTAAAAGAAAGTTTTTTACAAAAAGTGGCGTCATCACATTACTCAAAAAATCATTAATCAATAAAAATAAAGCAAAAATCACATGAATTACTCATGAGACTCATGAGTGATTTTATAATGAATTTTTTTTAATATTTTCATTATAAAATTTAAATGTCATCGAAAAGTGAGTTTTGTGATAATTGCGGTTCGATTCTGCCCTTACCTTTGAGCATTGACCTTTCCTCTGAAATCGAATGCAGAGTCTGTAAACGGCGCTTAAAATGCACGCATTTCCATGGAATAACATCAAAATCGAGGATCACATTTAACTCAAAAAATGAAATGAAAAAAATGAAAGAAAACGCTGAAAGTGAAGGGCCGTCCATAGAACGAAAGTGTTGGAAATGCTCATATCATCGGATGTCATTTGCGACGCTTCAGACGCGGTCCGCGGATGAGGGACAAACGGTGTTTTACACGTGCCTAAAGTGCGGGGCACAGGAAAATGAAAACTCTTAATAAATGTCTAATTTAATCTCTTTATATACATATAACGAATATAAATATATATATATATATATATATATATATATATAAATATTTATTTAAAATTTAAATCTAATTTTTTATATTTATAAATATTTTAAAATTTCAATAAAATATTCTAAATTTTTTAAAAAATATATTTACATTTTTAAAGGTAAGATTTAGATATCGATCATGTGATTTTATTCAAAATTATTTATATATTATTAAAGTACCCTTTGTCCGGTGCCAGTATCGTATTTGCAATTCACGTGAGTAATCACTAAAGACGTAAATCTGAGCCAAAATTTTAGACCAAAAAAAGCATTTAAAATGACAAAAACAAAAAAAGCATATTTTTCAAATTTTTAAAAATACAAAAGTCCCCCCTTTTCTTTTATTTGGGGATTAAAGGAATTTTTTGAGAAAAATGAACTAAAAAAAGCAAAAAAAAAGCAAATTTTTTTTGTGTCAAAAGGTCATATTTTTGATAGATATGGACACATTTAATTATTTCTTTGATATATTTTAAAATAAAAAAAAAGCATTTTAAGCACTTTTTGTGTATTCAATAATCACATTTTCACATTTTGAGGCTTCGACACCACGGGCATACACCGGAGTTTAAAAATTCGGGTGACAAAAGATCATTTGAGCATACAGATGATTCTGTCGGAGGGATCAGGTGTTTCCTCTTAAATCTGTGGCACAATCCTCGCACATGAAACCGTAGAGTATATACTGCGGTCCCTGACTATTACGAGTTATGGAGAATCCCGAAGGGATCTGTAGCAGTAGTAGTTACGGACACCTCTCTTAAGCGGGCATTTAATCTATTGCTCATGGGTGTCTGCTTAAGAGGGGTTTCACTGTATTAATATATAAATTATAATTTATTGGGGTAATAAAATGAAACTAAATAAATGTAAATTAACAAAAAGTTTAATTATGGTATTAAAGATAATTATGTATGATTATCAGAAATGGGATTATTGCGGAATTCCGCATATACAAAAACGTAACTGAATCAAAAGCCCGCATTTAAGAATATTTCCGCATTTTTTTCGCATTTTTATGATTTTTATGGAATTATATATGATTTTTTGACCGTTTTTAATATTATACAGTGAAATTCATTGTTCTGAGCCAAGTTATCACAGCTTTGAGACACAACGCTCCGCCTATAGCATAGTTAT
>JAQIXB010000862.1:0-13517 GCA_034697405.1 Mesoplophora pulchra | reverse complement strand
ATTTAAAATTTTAATTTCATTATTAACACACATAATTACATATACTTAAATATTAACTAAAAATAATTTTACAAAAAATATATATTTAAATATTTAAATATATAAAATATTTTGGCACATAAAATATTTAGTCATTAAAAATTTATTTAATATTATAAAATAATTTATAAATAAATATTTGAAATAAAACAAAGGGTTAATTTTAAAAAATCTGTGAAAAAAAATTTTTAAAAAAATTTAATCACAGACAAAATTAAATTTAATAAAAATAAAATTTTAATATGAATATAAATTGTTTTTAAAATAATGCTTTGAATTTGCCAATTGACCCAATAATTTAAATATTTAACATAAATAACATTAACTAACTATTAACAGCATGAGTTAAGGTGATAAATAGAAATCATAGCTAAAAGTGTCAATACAAATATCATGCATTTAACTCTAATATCACAAAACATATAATTAAATACTAATTTTTGTAAATTAATTAATTATTAATTATTTTGAAGCTTAATAATTGCCTTTTTTATTTATCATCTTACCTCATGCTATTACATGTAACTAGTTTTTGTTAATAATAGTTTTTGTTATTTAATTCAATTGATAATTATGTTAAAAATATAATTATATTTTTATACGATATGTGAATATAAAAATTAAATAATTAATAATTATAATAAAAAATAATATTTTAATTATAATTTTAATTTAATTTTTTTTTTAAAAAAATCATAAGAAAATTCATATTATATATATTATCATCATTAAAAATGATTTATTATAATTAAAAATTATAATTAAAATGTAAAATAAATTAACATTTAAAATGAATAAAATTAAAAATTATATATAAATTATAATAAATTTTACAATAAATTTTATTATTTTTTAATACTTTAATTAATATTGTACTTTACATTCGGTCTTATATTTCGAGATATTTTTAAAATATATTTTAATTCTTTTATTTGAATATGCATTTAATTCGTCAAAAAATGTGTTCATCTCACGCTATAAGACTGTGTTTAAAAAGTAAAATAATTATATAAAAGTTTTAAATAAAAATTATTTTAAAAAATATTTATTTTTACACTTAATTAATACATAAATTATTTTATTGATAGGAATGGGTGTGTCCACGGGTGGGTCCATACCGCGTCCGAAATCGTCCTCACCCTGTAATTTGTGCGGATGTGGAAATGCTGCGGTAAAATGCGATAAATGTGATTCAATGGCATTTTGTATTTCGTGCGATGACATGTATCACCGTCATCCTAAAAGACGATTCCATTTAAGAAAAGCCCTTAATTATGATATCGTATGACCATTTTAACATACATACTTTTTTATCCTTTCATTACCCTCTTTTATCGTAATATAATCACAGGCAAATTTAATCTTTATTTTTAAAATGTTAATTTTTAATATTTAATTTTCATATTATTTAAAATATATGTTTTATTAATATTATAAAAATCCTCACGTTATAAGAGTAATTTAAAAGAAGAGAGAAAAGAGAATAATTAATATTATTCCCATAATTCCCATTATTCCCTTATAAATATTCCTAATCTTTTAACCTCACTAATAATAAATGAAAGTGATAGGCCTAAGGCTAAGCCTCGAGCCTAAGGCTCGAATTTAAGCCTATGATCATCTTTAATACATTTGAAAAATATTTAAAACTATTATTTTCGGATCCTAAAAAAATATTGGAATTTATTTTTAAAAAAAGTTCAAAAATGTCAATATTTTCCCGGAATTTTCCATCTCTATTTTTCTCTATGTATTTAACAGCTGATAAATTACATCATAAGCATATTAATAAAAAATAATATATAAAAATAAATTATTTAAATGAAAATTTAATTAATTAATTAATATAATTTTAGATGAAAAATATGACGGAAAAAAAGGCTCAAAACGAAGGTCAAAGGTCACTTTTGGCACATCCTTCGAAAATGCCGATACCACCGCCGCGACGAAAACGAAAGACATTCACATTATCGGGTTTAAAGGTACAGTCATTATTAAGCACATAAAAAGCTGCATTTTTATCCCTCAGCTTTTTAGGCACGATCTTATAGCGTGAGGTGAGGAGCATATCCTTTATTATGGGCATTAAAATAGACACATTCTTATACTTTGAGTTAACTTAAAACATATGTATTCACCTCACGCTATAAGTAACAAATAAAAGTTTATCACGTCCGATAAGTAAATTCGTATCAAAAAATTATTAAATATTTTTTAAAATAAATAATTAATAAATATTTTATTTTTTTATAAAAAAATTAAAGGATACGCTCACGAATTCGGGTAATTTATTGCGCAGATTTGTGACTAATGATAAACACGGATCAAAGCACAGCAATAGTCAGGGTCATAACCCGACGATGAACGTAATACCGCCTTTGATAGGAAAACCCAAACAAACTATAAACACACAAAATAATAGTCAATCGGCATTTAATCCGAACGAAACACGCGTCATTCACACGTTATTTCGTCCGCGTCCGGTCACACCCGATCTTAGCATTTACCGTAAAAATGCAGGTAATAATGAGACACCACAGTCGACCTCACCTCAACCACCACCACCGCCTCCAAAATCAACGTCATTAATTGATAATTATCGTAAAAAATCGCTGCCGGAATCTGTGCATTTGGAACGTAATCGTGTGAATGACCATTCAATGGACAGGACAATGTCCATGCGGAACATGTCCAACAGTACCGGGAATGTGAGCACTTTACAAAGAGACAAACAAAAGCAACAATGGGCAAATGAAGAGGATGATGATGAAAATATGATGATACCATCGCAATATTATCATAATGATATAAGAGGTAAATCGTGTTCATTAAAGAGGCGAAATCATTCCTTTCATAATCTAATCGCATCCGATCATGGATCAAATAATGATTTATGTCAATATTATCATCATCATCATGATTATCATTGTCCAATGATGACGTGTCACGGTCCTCATCCGGGCTATGGTCATCCATATCCGCATCCGCCTCAATTTGGATATATGATGCATCCATGGGGAGGATCGTCATTAACCAATAGTATTGAACAGTTACAAATGGACAATGATTTCAATGATGATGATGAAGAAGATGATGATGACGATTCTAATATCGATGGATATGATGATAATCCTGATGATGATGATTTACCTCACGATATAAGAGGAGGATCAGGATCGGGATCACGATCTAATACATTATCAAAGAAATCGTCATCAAAGAATAGATATAAAAATAAGAGTCAAATGAAACGATGTCATTCCGCTTTTCAAATGACACCATCATCAGGATCAGGATCAGGATCTGCATCCATTTCCGGTAATAATCAATGGCCTCAGACCGTTATGCATGCGCCGCCGCCGCCACCACCATATTATCCGTATTATTATCCTCCGCCGACACCGTTCGCCACCGGTGCACCGGCATCACATTACCACGTGCCCCCATCACCACCGGCATCAGTTCGATCGTTGTCTTTGCGTAAAAGAAGTACGTCTAGTGAATCCAATGCTAGTGTACCACGAACTCATTATAATAGCGATTCTTTAAGAAGAAATAGGAGTAAAGCAAAACCCAAAATACCGGAATTTGTCGGTGGACGACGATCCAATGATGTGTCTGCATTTTCGGACAGCGGTGGTGGTGGCGGAGTCTCTAAATCACTATCGTCATCACAGCCTCAAAGTGAATCGGATAATTTCGATGATGATGGTGAAGAACGATATTTCAGCGCAGGAAATACCGATAATGATGGTGGTGACGTAATTGATGGAAGACCATGGGCGTGCAAATTCTGTACGTATATTAATGAATCATCGGTAAACATATGCGTGATGTGTTCGAAAACACACCGTAAATCATCGAAAATTAATAAAATGAATAAAAATTTAATTAAAAATAATGATAAAATACCATCATTATCAAGAGAATTACCATCATCATCGGCATTATCATCAGCATTATCATCATCATCAGCATTATCAAAGAATAATGATAATAAAGAACGTGATCGTGATCGTGATAAAGATAATGATCGTAAATTATTAATAAAAAATAAAAATGATAAAAAAGCATTTAATATTTATAATACTGATGGTGATGGTAATCGTAATGATAAAAAAGGATCATCATCCGAAGAGTTTATTATCGATGATGATCTGATCCGGGAACAGATGAACGTCGAAAGGGAATTATTACGGCGTTTGGATAATGAAAGACGCATCGAAATGGAAAATGAACGCATTCAAAGACGTGAGGAATTTATTAAATGCCGAAATTTAGGCATAGCCATTCCCGGGAATTTGGCAGATATGGTGGCAAAAGACGAGGAAATACTATTAAAAGAAATGGAAAACTTAAAAATTCAGAATAAATACGAAAATAATAATAATAAAAATAATAATAGAAAATTATCATCGATATCTTCAGCATCAGCTTCAGGATCGACATTAGGATCAGGTTCAGCATCAGGATCACGATCAGCATCAGGATCAGGATCGGATCTTAAAAAATGTAATAAAATTATTACTAAAAATAATGGGAAAAAATTATCGGAAAATAATGATTCAAATGATGGTTCAATTAACATTAACGATAATAATAAAGATAAAGATAATGGTAAATTATTATCATCGAATAAAATATCATTGAAATATCAGAGTCCAGAAAAAGCGGAAATCGGCATATGCACAGATCCGGAAAAAATGGACATCGGAATTGGAACTGATCCCATTCTATTTAATAATAGTAATAATAAAAGTAATAATAATAATAATAATATTAATAATAATAATGGTATATTATCATCATCATCGGGTTCTTCAGCGACCACAGTAAGTAATTTAAATGATATAAAATACCATACGCCTCCGATTTCACCATTGTCAATAAATACAGCGCAAAATACAGCGAAACCATCATTATCATCCGCAACAGCATCACGTGAAATTTCTTCAGCATCATTATTAAATCCTATACCATCACCAGTACCATCAGGAGCTGTATCGGAATCATTATCTCAAATGATGTCACCATATCCACCATTATCATCGAATTATGATAATCAATATATGAATGATCATACGATACCATCATCAGCATCTTCAGCATCAGCATTAGGATCAAATCAGTTGTTAATGATGATGTCATCACAAAATCAAAATCAAATGATACATAACAATACAATGCAACAATACAATTCAATGTCACCATTGTTGTTACAACAGCAGCAACAACAACAGCAACAACATAATCAACAACAATACAATTCAATGATGACACAACAACAATACAATGGATCCATGACAATGACACCATCACAACAATACATAAATGACAGACGTGCATCATTAGAAAGTAATCAAAGAATGGTCAATCATCATAATCAATATAATCCGCTATTATCTTCAGCCTCAACAATGCATAATCAGCATCTTCAGCAACAATATAACAATAATATAATGCCTATGAACGTGAATTCAGTTGAATCGTGTTTTTCACCATTACCATCATCGGCATCAGCATCTTCAGCACAAAATTATCCAAATTATACAGGTTTAGGTGTAAATTACAGGGGTTCACTAAACAGTTTGGATCATATGTCAAATGTGAATGGACAAAACAATACTTTTAATGCACTGAACAATAATAATAGGCATTTATACGGAATTAACAATCCAATTAATAATAATAATAATACTAATAATAATAGTAATAGTTATTTTAGCTGCGAAGAGATTTCAATGCTTTTGAATAATGCAAATAATCAGCTGAACGCAGAAAAGGTCAAAGGTCAAAAGTCTCAAATGGAAAGTTCTTTGGAATTAATTCAATTGATTAAAGACGCCGAAAAAAGAGGTTTCACCTCTGATGACGTCACTGTGGCCATTAACTTTAATTCAACGAAACCTTTGGGTACGTATTTCCATTTTTATTTACATTTCATTTTTATTTACACATAAACTATCATATACTATACTTAACTATATAATTTGATAATGAAATTCCCAATTTTCTCATCTCTTTCCATTTATTCCCGATATTTTTAAAGATGTCTAAAAAGTGAGGTCAATGGATATATATTTATTAATAGTTATTATTAGTTAACGTTTTGAGAAAAAATTAAAAATTAAAAATAAAAATTTAAATATATATGTATATTGCAATAAAATAAAAATAAAGCGTAAAATATATAAATAGTAAATACTATAAAAAGTACAGTAAAACTCGTATATGTTGTAATTTGAGATCAATGAAATCATTAATAATTTGTAATGCTTTAATATACACACATTTTATCATTTAACGCATTTATTTATAAAAATATCTTTTTTTTTTGAAAAAATCATTTTAAAATATAAAAATATAATTTTAGAATATATAAATATTGAATATCATAATAATATCGAATTTCAAAAATTATTTATTTATTTATTAATTTTTATATTTATATAAATTATGAATATATTTTGAGTTAAATTTTAAATAATGTTTAATGATATTTAAAAGATTAATTCAAAAAATAATTAATAAAAATTTACTTAAAAATTTGCATTAAAAATAATTAACATTTCAGGTTAATTCACCTTTTAATACATTTATTAATAACAAACATATGGTATATGTACAGTTTTTATCCATCACATGATTCTTTATTATACAGTTTCTTTGATAATAGTCACATGACGGACATTCACTTTAACATTACCATAAAATGTAATATAATATTTGTGAATGAAAATATACTATAAATATATACATACATTATGTTTAAAGTTAATTAACAATGAATGCACATTGCTATACATGTATATATTGCTTAACATATACATGCGCACGTCTATTTGTTGTAAGTCATTGTAAATTAACTTTGAACATACTGTACATATATATTATATTTAATATAAATAAAGTATTAAATGATAAAATTAATCACAAAAATATGTTATTTTTATTTATGAGAAATTTTCATTCACAAATATTATATTACAATTTATGGTAATGTTAAAATGAATATTTAGTAAATCCAAAAACACATTTCAACACTAATCCTAATCCTAATCCTATTGTTTATTCTGTAAATATAAATATTCTTAAATTTTATTTTAGATTTTTTTTTATAATTTTATTAAAATGTTATATTATTTTCAATAAAAATAAAAAATAATTATTATATATGTTTAATCACACGGATCGTAGATACATAACCGCTATGTCTTCATATTCGTTTAACAATTATACCATAGGTTTTAAAACATTTATAAAGAAAATTCATGCACACATTTGTCTCTATGAACGGTGTGATTAATAAAAAAAATATATTTTTTTGTATTTTACACTCATGTGAAGGTTTATGAGTAATAAATTGCAGTTAAACAATGCATAGATATGTCATAAAATATATAATGTTTAAATAACTTTCTAATAAACGTGTGCATAAATGTAAACATTTATTTTAAAAAAAACTGAAAATTTTAAATAATTTATAAAAAATATTTATATAAAATTTATAAAAATAATTTTCTTATTTTTTATCACCTAAAGAATGGTTAGAAGAGAATTGGCTTAATATGGTGGACACTGTCATGACACTGTCCAATAATCAGATAATCGAAAATGAAAAGAAAAAAGGACCGGACTTTAAAGGAATGTCTATTCACAGCGCCGGTTTAATGACCGAAAATGATGCGAAAAATGCCCTCAGAAATACCAAAGGAAACATTTGGACCGCGATCGAAATGTCCGTTAAAAAATACGAAAAAAATGAGAAAAAAATTGGAAAAAATATCGGGAAAAAATGCGAAAAAATTACGAAAAATGCCGACGGAAATGTTAAGAAAAATTCCTCAGGAAATGTGAGCATTAAAAAGAAACAATTATTAAATCGATCATCATCTAAAGACAAAGATGGTAATACCGATGATGATGGTCCTAAATTAAAACCGAAATCGTTTTCGATGCGTATTTCCGGACCCGGAAATGGTCACGAAAATGACGATTCAAATGACTTTTATGACGCTGAAGAATCACTGCATTCATCGTCATCATATTCCGATAATCGTTTTAATGATCGGACAAAAGATCGGACATCATTTGGAAAACGTAATGATCGAAGAAAAGAATACGATAATAATGATGATGATCATCATGATAATGGTGATAATACTGATGATGATGGTGAAGACGATGATGATGATGGTAATAAAATTAAAAAGAAAAATGATAAAAGAAAAAAATCGCTAAAAAATGAGCATCATCAGGATAAGGATCAGACACATGATGCTGAAGATAATGCCGAAGATCATAATAATGGTAAAAAACATAATGATAATTCATCACCATTAATACCAAAGATAAGAGAATGTGATTCAAAAGGTAATTCATTAGAAAAAGGATTATCACCATCATCTGTTTCAGGATCAGCATCAGCGTCAGGATCAGGATCGGGATTTGGATCCGCTTCAAACGTATCACCATCAGCATCAGCGTCATCAGCATTGTCACGTGACGATGAAACACGTGCAAAAACGCGATATATAATGACAAAAAAAGAGCGTGCGTATGATAATGAAGAAATAAACGCGATAATTGATAATTGGAAAAAAGAGAAAGAATGTGAAGAAAAGGAAAGGATCGCATATCACGTGACTTATGAATTGGAAAAGGAAAGGAAAAGGATGAAAAAGATATTGGAATTACATAAGAAAATGAATGAATTCGATTCTTCAGATTCCGAAGATCGTGATGATGAAGAAGAAGATGATGATGATGATGGTCCCGATGATGATCTTTATCCCGATGATCATGATGAACGCACTGAAGAAATGAACTTACAAATGACCGAAGAATTCAATGATAATCATGTATGGAATGAGATTAATGATAATCATGATGAAGATGATGATAATGATGGTGTCTTTGGCATTAATGGTGATGATGATGGTGACAGTGATGGCGATATTATGGATAATGAAAAAGAAGCATCTGAAGAATCGGAACTTCAATGGGAAGTGTTTTCAGGCGATAGTAATCCTGAGGATGATCATGGTAATCATGAAATTAAATTCATTGATGATGATGATGATGATGGTGATAATGATGAAGAAGACTATGATCGTTCTGATGATGGACAAAATTTAGCCGTAAATGGTACCATTATCATCATTGAAGATCATGACGATGATGATGATGATGACGTCATTCACCATCATCATGATGATCGTGATGATGGTGAATATCAAAGTGATGATGATGACGTCATCGATGATAATACATTTATCAATGAATTTAAAAGGATTAAAGACGATGATGATGATAATGATAATGCTGAAGATGCTGATGATGATGATAATAGAATATCATCACAGAAATCCAAAGATGTGATAAAATCGAAGAATAAAAAATCAGCATCACATTCAAATAAGAATCATGTTAAAAATAATGAGAAATTAAAAATCGTGAAAAAGCGTGACCATCGGCGTCAAAATCGGAATATATCATCATCATCTGTATCATCATCTTCATTATCATCAATGGATTTTCATCTTAAATCACCATTACCATCGTCATCATCAGCATCAGTATCAAACAGTGATGGTAATGCTAAAGACACTAAAGATGCCAAAGATCAAAAATGCAAACAAAGATCAAATGACCAAAGAAAGTCATCATTCAAAGATAAGCAAAAGTCTCGTGATAAAAGTGCGTGTAATGAGTTAAGGGCTGAGGCGCGACAAATATTAGAGGACATCGATGAGAGTCTTAAGAAAAGTTTAGATGATTTTGAATTAAACAATGATATTAAAGAAATACCATCATCATCAGCATCATTGTCCATTGTTGCGAATGATAATAAAGAAGTACCATCGTCAGCATTATCATCAGAGCCAACAATACATGTACCAATTTATAGTAAAGAAAAAGTGAATGCAAAAGTTATGCATTCATCATTATCTGTTAATACAAAATTATCCGATTTAAGTACAGATGTACCATCATCATCAGTGAAGACATCGATGGACATTCATGGACATGATAATAATCAATTAATTAAAAACGATGCAAAAAATGTAATTATTAATGCACTCAAAAATCACGAAAATGAGGATCATGAATCACATTCTTCAGCGGTATCATCATCAATGGATATTAAGAATATGGACATTGAAAATGATGATAATAAAAGTGTACTAAAAGTGGACAGTGATGGTAATGGTAAAGATGACGATCGTCTTAGGAACAGTCATCTTAATGATGACGAAGAAATGCAACGATATTATGCAATGCTCAAAGAATGCGAAGAATATAATAACGCATTTTATGATCGTGATGCTGATGATGATGGTAATGCTGTGGATAATTCGATAAATGTGATGTCAACAAATTTAAGTGTAAATAAAAATGATAAAGAAAATGACAATAAAAATGCAGATAATGGTAAATCAATGAAAAGGGCAAATAATAATGATAATAAAAAATTACCATTATCTAAAGGATCAGTATCTTCAGCACCATCATCATCAGCATCATCATCATCGGTTTTAAAGAAACAAAAGTCACGTGTAAAGACACATAAACAGAATCCATCATCATCAGGATCAGGATCAGACTCTGGAAAAGCATTATCATCATCATCCGCCATTAATAATAATGATAATTCCAATAATGATAATGGTAATAAAATGACGTCATCATCATCAGGGATAAAATCAATAGAAAAAGCATCAGAATCTTCAGCATTAAAACCATCATCATCAGGAACTTCATCATTAGAAAGATCATTACAATCTTCAGCATCGATAATGCAATCAGTATCAGGATCATCAGCATCAGTTTCTTCAGCATTACCATTAGCATCAGGATCTGCATCAACATCTTCAGCCATACCTTTAGCCGCCGCAGTTTCTTCAGTATCTTCCGCAATGTCTTCTTTATTAGTATCTTCGGAAATACCATCGATGACCGAATATCCTGATACATCATCGATGACCTTTGAATGGGCGCGAACAGAGTTCGAATGTGAACTGTGTATGGGTGTATATTCCATTAATGATATGATCGCATTAATATCGTGCACACACTGTGCGTGCAGAGAATGTCTTAAGAAATACATGACCATTCAAATACGAGAGATGCATATGTTCATTATCGTGTGTCCATTCTGTGATGAGCCTAATATCTCAGCCGATGATGATGACAGTGTCTTCCAATATTTGGGTCTTTTGGAGATTATGATCAAACATTTGGTTGATTCCGATGTCTATGAATTGTTTCAAAGGAAAGTACGGGACAGGGCCTTAATGAGAGACCCCAATTTCCGATGGTGTCCTAAGGTAACATTTATTTAAGCATTATGTACATAATGCACATAATACTTAAATTAAAGTATGATCGATGTTGATAAGTATTATGCATATGATTATACTGTAATTTATTTAATTAATAATTATTATTAATATTTTATTTAACATTCAATTTTAACAAAATATTACTTTATTTGTACTTAGTGTTCATCGGGTTTTATAGTTCCGAATCCGCAGGCATTAACCGTTATGTGTCCCGATTGCGGTATATTAACGTGCGCACACTGTAAAAAGACGTGGAAAAAGCAACATTTTGGTATTACGTGCGAAGCGTTCGCAGATTGGGAATTGTCAATGGATCCCGCCTTTGCCGACACTCAATTGGAAAAGCATCTGAGTGAATACGGTATCGATTGTCCGAACTGTAAATTCCGGTATCAATTGGCAAAAGGGGGATGCATGCACTTTCACTGCGTTCAGTGTAATTACGACTTTTGTGGCGGATGCAAAAGACCTTTTAAAATGGGAAAAGTATGACTTTAATAAAGAGTATCATTCCCTGCATTTTCCGACATAAATATCTACACGCACATATTATATTATAGTAGTAGTAGTAGTATATTATAGTGTTGAAACTAATGTCGGGAAAAGAAGGAAATAATACCATTTTAACCCTATTTCTATATTAATTATTATATAAAATTAAAATTTAAATTATTTATTAATTATTTATTAAATTATTTATTATGCCTAAAGAAATGCGGTGTATCGGCATTTTGTGAGAAATTGGGTCTCCATGCACATCATCCCCGGAATTGTCTTTTCTATTTACGGGACAAAGAACCGTATGATTTACAGAAACTATTAGAGGTCAGTTATTATACATGTGAATTATTAAATAAAATGACCATTATTAACTTAAAAATGATCATAGGCTAATAATGTACCGTTTAAATCGAATTTCAATGGTGAATCCAAAGCTAAGACATGTGCGGTCATGGAACAGAAAAAAACGAGCTCCGGAATGAGGGACGAACCCTGTGGACGATACGTGTCAACAGCAGGACTTTGCAGGTATTAATTATATAAAATAATGGTACAGTAAAACCTCATAATTACAAACACTCAAAGAATATTTTAAAAAAGTTTTACTCTTAACATTTAATAGTCTACAAAATAAGTTGAATTAAGCTGTCTTTAACTATAGAGGTTTTACTGTATTAAAATATACTATAATAGAGTACTGTTAAAAATGATTGTTAATGACCTTTGACCTTTCAGATTGCATTATATCGAATATTTAGGGAATTTAATAGCGAAATATCATATCGACCCTATAGTGATATTCAAAGAGGATGAACTCGAATTAGTACTAAAGAGGGCCAATATAAGACTACCCCCAAAAGTGAAAGGAGAGGACGAACAATACAGAGAGGCCATTATTGAGGTAAACACACATTATTATATCGTATGATAAAAATAATAGTATATTCTAAAATGCTCACAGTTTTATTATTTATATTATAATAAAATATTTTGAAATTTTAAAAATATTTACTAAAAATTAAATTTTTTTAAATTTAAGTTTATTTAAGTGTTGTGATAATATTTATTAATTATTTAATTTAATTTAAATTTTTAAATTGACAGATGATACGTAAAGAATTACCATTACAAGTGTCTGAAGAGGAAAGGACACCTATACCTACATTTTAATGCAAAATTAGAAATGTGTATCGTGTGATTCATTTAAAAGTGACACTTTTATTATGTATTGAATATGCATTCATTGAAAACGTATAATTTAAAAAATTAGAGAATTTTAATAAAAATGCTTAAAAAAATTTATGCATTTATTATTTAGTTTATTTACACGTATCGTGTATTATATCAAAATATACTATAATTGTAAAGTGTGTTTTATTTAAAAGTGACCCTTTTCAATACATAAATGCTTTAAAAAAGTGTTATTTTTAAAAAATTCAAAATATTTATACATTAAATAGAAAATTTAAGTATAAAATAATCGAAATTTTAAAAGATTTTTAGTCATTTATTAGTATTTTATATTAGAATTTTATTCATTAATTAATTTATTAATATTTAAAATTATTTAAATAAAAAACTAACGATTTAATTATATTAATTATTAATTTTATTAAATATTTTATTATTTAT
>JAQIXB010000861.1:0-13524 GCA_034697405.1 Mesoplophora pulchra | reverse complement strand
TTTCATGAATACTAAAAGTTCAAGTGTACTAGTATTAACTGTGCATAGATACTGTACATACAGTATATATATATATAATATATGGCTGTATATGAATTTCAAATATAAATATAGACACCCAAATGTTGATATGTCACCACATGAGACTTTTCATTTATTTCAATGAATTTTTTCATTAAAAAGGGTTACGAAAAATCAAAAAAATCAATAAATATCATAATGCGATTAAATGCGATGTCACAATTGATATTCATTGAATTATCGAATAATGACGCTTTTAATGGCGTTTATATGCAAATGAAATGAATGAATATATTATAATGATTAAAAAAATGCGTTTAAAAATGGAATAGAATTTGACGGAAGGAGTTATATTGTCATGCATTTTTGCTAAGATTGAATGTGAAGGGCAAGGACGTGTTTACTTCTATCTTGCTAGTATAGCTAGTATTTCTTCACGGGGCGAGTCCTGCTCCAATTGTGCTAGCTAGTGCGAGTAAGAATAGGCGGTCGGTCGTTGAACTTTTACTATTACCTTTAAGTGCATGTGAAAAAGAGAGAAGAGGGGTACGACAATAGGGGGCATTTCTTTAAATATTTTCTTCAAAAGTTTATTTCACCTCTAGTATTTTTCGCTGTTTATTTAATTATTTATGAAATATTAAACTCATACGATGATTAGTAATGAATATATTTAGTAAAATATGAATATAAATTTATTATGAGACAATTAAATGCAATTTAATGGGAGCGAAAACTGTTAGGTCATGATGAGTTTTAGGAAACTCTAACACAGTCCCTCGGGTAACATTAAGAAAAAGATAAAAGAATATACCTGTTCTATTGAGGTATTCACTGAGAGAATTCACTAACGATTGCTTTTAGCGCTAATACTAGTCAATGATCAAACGGCATTTTAGAGGGGGTATAAGGATGTGAATAGGGAAGAGAATGTTAAAATTTTGACAATCATCAAAGGGGAGAAATGAAAGAAAATGAATATTGTGATGTACGCTCTTTTACATTATGTTTTTCTTCTTTTTGGTGATCTCCCGTTAGTTGATGGTGAAAAACACCATCACGTGTTTATGATTTCTTTTTATTCGCTTTTAGTATGTATACACATATGAGAGAGTGAAATGCCGTAAAATATTATGCAATTTTTTTATTCTTTTATAAGTGACACGTTATGGTTACTTTTAAGGGAAAGGCCCTCACAATATCAATTGATTGATATGCGGAGGGCACAACTGTTACCACAGCCAAATAATAGTTTACATCATATCATCTATAGACGTGTATATACCTTATGTCACACTATTTTGTCATTTTACACTATACACTTAAAAGCTTTACATTAGCATTAGTGATACACACTTACAAATGCTAATTAATAATTTTGAGTATGAATTATGCCCGCATTTTTTACAAATCCATTTTAAGATTTTCTCAGATTTTCCCGATTTTCCCAAAACACATTCAAAATATTTATACTTTATATTTATACTTATATTTGGTACATTTAATAGAATGAAAGTTTCACTATGAACACAATGAAAATAATAATTCAATTTTATTTCGAGTGTTATTAGGTCGTGCTTTATATTTCAATGAATTTTAGTCGAATCAAAAATTTTACTTTTTAAATATGATATTTACGGCGATGTAATTATAAAATGAATAAAAAAGAAATAAATTTTTCTTTAAATTAAATGCTCTAATTTAGTGAATAACTAAGTTGAAACTAAATATTAATACTTTTAACGCTTCGGGCTATAAACTTTTTGATTGCTCTTTGGAAAGTAACATTAATACAGCTCAAAACTCTGGTCCATTATTGGATAAAAATCACTATCATTTGAAAACGCTATTATCATTACATATACTTATACTTTAAATAGTTCATGTGTGTCTTAAGGGTATATTTGGAATTATTTCGGTCGTTCTCATGTCAATACGTTCAGCAGAGCATTAACGAGGGATGCGGTGAATTAAGAGTTTTTTTTCCAATGAAATGGATGAAAAGAGTGATGTTAATACTTGAAATTTACTAATACTAATACTAGTAATAGTGGAAACGAAACTTCTGTCATACTAAACAACAAAGAGTTTCCATTTTCGAAGGTACTCTTTAGTATTAATACGTAATAATACTTTTCATATGTTTTTCAATACTCTCCCTTTGGTCTATACATAGGATATTATTCTTTTACTTTAAAAATGTAAAAACGGTGCCAATGGTAAAGAGAGAATAAACATTGGGAAAGGATATTCAAAGATGTTCATCGGCTGTAATTTGCATTTTATACTATGCCAAAATGCATATACTTTTACTGTTATATAAAATGCGAATGAAAAAATAAGTGAAATGCGGAAGTGAAAAGTGCCGCCGCTACTCTCTTTCATATCGACTTTTTTCTTTACATTTTCGAACCTTTAAAATTTGTGCGGTTTCTCTTTGTTCATAATAAGATGTGTGTTCAACTAGTGAGACTAGTGAGCAAAGTATAAAAGTATAAAATACTAAATCGAGAATTTGCTATTACTGTAGCATAAAGTAAAACCATCTGCATGGTTATTGCACTTGACCCAAATAGCGGAAGAAAAGTTTAAGGAAGAAACGGGCCCCGAAATTTAGTTTATTTCTCTTCAATATGCAGATGTTTTTTTATCACAATGACCCATACGAAAATACCGTACTCTCTCCGCCTCTGAGGAAATTGTGAGTCTCGAGGGGGTGTCCCCACTTTTACGAGTTCCTATTTTCACAAACACTTATCTATTTATAATTCTTTATCACTCAAATTATTTGAACAGTACCATTTTAAACATTAAAATCAATATTTAAATAAATTATTTGAAATTAATAAAATTTTAATTTTAATTTATAATTGAAATTTATACATGTATTGTATTTACGAAAAAATAAAGTTTAAATTAAAATTTTTATTAAATTTAATAAAAACTTATAATGTCAATATTATTAATCGAAACTTTTTGTTGTTAATTATTTGTTAAATGCACATATACACATTTTTAATACATTAATACATTAATATAGAGGATATGTTTATAATCTTATTATAGATATTTATTCCTTTCATTTTTGTAAATAATAGTAAATTCGTAAAAATAGGAGTAAACATATTTGAAAAGCGGACACAACAAGTGGAATGGTCATTTTTATATAGCTAGTAAATAGCAAGTAAATAGACTTAGTAGAAAGAGAGTACCCGGAAGGGCGAAAATGAAAGTTCAGACTGGTCTGTTCCCACAGTCTGGAGTTTCATTTTCGCCCTTCCGTGAACTTTAAAAGTATTTACTAGTTACTAGTGAGCTCTTATAAGATGACCATTCCACTTGTTGTGTCCGGGTTGAGCGTTAAGCATTAAGTACTGAAAGTGTAGAGTGTTGTACTTTTCAAGTTTATTGCTAATATAATATTTATGATTGTAATGTACACTTTTATCATAAAATTGTCGATTTTAATATATGTGTGATTATATTATAAGAAATTATCTCATAAATGATTGTTTTGGTTTTTGGCAAATTATTACCCAATAAAAAATGTTATTTGTTTTTTGATTTAAAGCCTATTGTTGTGAAACTAGTACATAGTAGTACATAGTACATTAAAAGTTAAATGTTATCATCTATCAACTGAATCGTATTGAAAGTCAAAATCATCACTTTATAATGACTGTGACTATAGTTTGAAACTTTTTCGACGGCGTTAACACATCACTAAAGATAATGTGAGGAAAAAGTTTAAAATCATTTTAAAGCGCTTTTTTCTCTCATTTCTCTGCACTTTCAATTGATTTGCAGCGTTCGGGTCACTCAATGCTATAAAATACTAGTATTATATGCAACTATGTTGTACTAGCAACTTATTTTTTAGTATAACATGACCCTCACTCAGCTTTCTTCTGCTCTATCGCATTGATGAGCCTATGGCCATAAAAGAGGATTTCAATCGCGATCATACTCTTTTTTAGCACTCTGTTATAGTTTAAAAGTTACTTTCATGCAAAAGTTACTTTCTCGGAAGAATTTTTAAAAACTAAACCTCTCCACTAGTGATAACTAGTGTGAATAATCTCTATGACGGCGAATTGCAGAGCTCTTCTCTTTTTTTTAAAAAATATCTTTCTCTTCATCATCATCTATTCTTTCAATGAATGCATTACTATAAAAGCACTAAAATAAAAATGAAAAAAGTTTAAAGCTAAAATTTTATACTCTTCACTTATTTGATGATATTCTCTTTTTATGCACAAAATACATATCTTACTATAACTAAAGCTCTCCTATGGTCAATGCAGACTAGTTCTAGTATAAAAGAGATCCCTTCTATCACAAGAAGCTTTACATTGAGTTATACATGTACCTCTGAGCGGTGTCTTTTGTTTGTGTCTACTTTTTTTGGCATTTGTGAGAACGGTTCAAAATACAATGTATATTTATAGAGTGAATTAAATAGTAATATCATGGATTTATATTGTGTTCTGATATTTAATGGTATATATATATAATTTATAGGGTTTTATATGTATTAAAGTAATTGTGGTGAATGATATTTAAAAATTTACGGGAAAATATTTTTTACTGTGGTATTTACTAAGAAACATTCTCAAAAGTTTCTTAACTGTTTCCATAATTGAAATAGGAAATGGCAATATATTAGTGCATTGCTATTGTGAGTGAATAGAGAATTTTCGTGCTTTTGAATTGAGGAACGACGTGTGAAGGGACCTCAGCGCAGCGTGAATGTGAATAGTGAAAGAGTATGTATATACGTATATATATATGTATATATGAGAATAGGGCCTAAAGAGAGATGCCTTTTTTAGTATTGTTCAGTATCGACATTACATAAGCTCTTTTCCCGCAGTGCTCTATGAATGCCTTTCCAATTCCGTTCAATCGTTTATGCGTCTTTTCTTATGTCTTTAATAACACTATAACAGTACTATGATATTAGAAGAGATCGCAGGGATTATGGCGCTTTTTTGAAAGTACACAGTACATAGTATTTGTCAATGTCTGGGAAATTTTTCGCTTCAACAGTCCTATTTGATAAACAGCACTATAATTTTCCCTTACGACAGCCCTTTTCAAATAGTAAACTGATGTCAACTAGAATTCATTTACTAGTTGGCGCAATTGGAAGTTATACACTTTTATTGAAAAATTTCTATGCGCATTAAAGAACGCTTCACTGTGATACATATTACAGTGACATCCCAAACTCTAACATTCTCTTCCGTTTGTAATGTCACAGTATTAAGTGAATAATTCCTTTTAAATCCCTCAGATTTAAAGAGCATTTTTAGTACAAAAGCGGGTCACGCAATATACTCTGTGCATACTATTGCTATTACTAATAGTATGAGTATAAATGTAAAGAGAGTTGATTTTATTTTTCAGCATACACAATGTCAACTCTCTATAAATTGGTTTTATAGAAATTGGAAAGTGATGCGCGAAAAGAGCTTTCAAAAGGAAGCTTCAAATTGTATAATATTACACTAGTAATAGACAACACTTGCACTTCGGGTTAGCGCACTTAAGATAAAGTTATATATTTATGAATACTAGTCTCACTAGTCACTGTAAAATATAAAAGAGAATAAAGTTGAGCCGCGTACAGTTTTACTTTTGGGAATTGCGTCGTCTATTCAATGATTGTACTGTACACGTACACATTCGTTAATTGTGTACACATTTTTATTTAGCATTTTTCAATCGCTTTCATGTGTTAGTTTAATACTTTGTACTTTCCTCTAAATTGAAATTTTTCAATCGTACTTTAGCTTATCAATAGTGCAACTAGTTCTAGTTATGCTGTAAACTTAAAAAGTTTCAATTTGATCACACCATCCCTTTTATGGCGCTTCAAAAGATGTACATAAAAAGTCAAAATAAAACTAATATTTTTATATATATGTTATATTAGTAAAAAGCAAATATTTTATAATATAAAAAATAAATGTATATTTTTATATCTTTTTTTATTCCTTTTAAAAGGCAAATAATTGCATTAAATAATAATAATAATAATAATAATTGTAAATTATCTCTAACGAATTAATAACAATTGTTTTATTAATGTTATAATAATTGTAAAAATACTTTTCTAGTATTTGTATGATACTTTTATTTTACTTTTTACGTCTTTTCTTTTTCTTTTTATTATCTTTTTTTTGTTTAAATTTTCACAAAAGTTTTAGTCTTTACTTTTACCTATTTATTAGATAATAGTTAATATATAAAAAAAAGTACAATGTGCTTGAATTATAAATAATAATTACTGATAATACTAATATAATTAATATGAATAATCAATTGAAATAATTGAATATTTTTTAATGCACATATATATACAGTGTATATAAAGTGTATATAAATGAGTATATACTTTGTAACTATCGCTATTACTAATATTATTATTGCATAACGGGACACAATTTTATATTTCTTATCACTAATGTTATACAATATATCAAAGGATATAGTTATTAAAGTGATTATATTGTATGCTATGGTAATGTTTTACGTCTCACTCTTTGTCAAGTTCATGGCTGTACTTTCTCATGGCCATAGTAAGAGATAAGTTATTAAAGAGACGAAATAAGGCTCTTTTAGCGAAAGGATTTATTAAGAAGATTAAGAGGCCCTCTGTTTCACTATTAACTATTAACATAGTAATTTCTTTTGATCTTTATTTTGAAGTAATCGTAAACGTAATTTCAATCACATGTATATCGTGTGTGAATGTGGTTACATATTAGTATATCAATATACGTGTATTAATATATTAATTTAATGTTCATATATGAGGCTATGTTATGTTAGCATCACTTATTTTTAATATATTATTTAATTAATATGAAAGATTTGGTTTATTAAAAAACAAATATGATAATAATATTTATTTATAACTAATTTAAAGTAAACGTATTTTGAGGCATCACATTTGCTTTGCACATAGTGTTTAATTTATTTTATGCTAACATTATATAAGAACGTTATCATTTTGGCCTTTTTTATTTTTGCTTTTTTCTCTTCAAAAAGTAGTAAACATGATCTTATGGGCTAGTATCTTATGGGCTAGTAACCTATTTTTACCTTGAAATTGCTTTCTCGATAATAAAATTTTTAAATATTACAATTACCCGTAATAGGCATACGCATACTATTAGCAGTAAAACTATTAAGTTACACAGTGCATGGTTAAAATGCAGGTCTGCGACCGATAAACGAAAAAAATGTGGAGTGTAATATAATAATGTAAACGATTATAGTTTTATTTAATTCACCTTCACCTTTACACTTACATTTTACAAAAAAAGTACAGAGTATGCTAACATAGCTAATAAAACACAAACTATTACCAAACTATTGTTAGAATTAAAAAGTCGATACTGTATTTGAATAAACATTTTATAATTAAATGTACACCAAAGATGTCTGAAAATTTATGATAATAGATTATAAACGAAAAAGTACACGTACTTCACAAGTACTAGTACTATTCTCATACATTACATTCTATTATATAATATATTATAATATATTATATTACAGTATTTTTTTACTTTAATATGCATACTTTCATATTAACATAATCATTTTTCAATCACTTTCACTTTATCATTGTAAATGTATATCATGGGCATGTTTTATTTTATATTTAATTATTATTATTATATTTATTAATAATTTATAAATATCATTAAATAATTTTTGAATTTTTGAATTTTACAGAATTTCAAAATTACTTTATTATCAAACATCACATATAATCAGCATCATAAAAGTGTATGGCGTAAATCATTATGCGTATTTCTCACATCACTTACAATTACATAAGAAAAGTGTGGTGCTTATAAATTGAGGTGAGATTATTTGATACTATTTTTATAATCAAAGAGATCAACTAGTGTCAGACAATGACCGATCTCTCCCCTTTTATATCATAAATTTAGTAATCTCTAGTTCATTGTATACTAATTTATTTAAATCATTTTTAATAATTGATAAATCGAAAAAAAAATTATCATTTCAATGCTATGTCTGTATGCATATGTGCTATTCTATGGATACCTCTTATGATACACAAATTCTAACTGTTTAGTGCCTATGATAAGAGATATCTTTAGCTATAATATAGCATGAGGTATAAGAGAAATAACATCTCAGTACAAATAAATTATTCGATGCGTGTTCATTCAATTTAAAATAATAACTAGTATACTAGTATACATGTATAAAAGAAACAGAAAGTAACATCGATTCATTTTCTTATAAAATATGTTCTAGTGTATTTTAATGAATTTTTAAAATATTAATTAAATTTAAATTAATATATTAAATATATATATATAAATATCTGCGTATATTCATATATCTGAGAATATATATATATACATATATATAAACTAAAATGAGGAAAGTATCGATGAGTGATTCCCTCAGTCCCGAGGATTTATGCTGTTTTCATTTCGATGATACTTTTTTGGGAGAATTACTAAATGAATCTGAGGTAATTTTTTTGTTTATTTATATATTTATGAATATAAAATATATATAATAAACGCTCATTAATTTGAAAATATTAAATGGTATTTATTTTATATAAAAACAACTTGCAACTAGTAGAACAATACTAATTGTTTATATTTGCAGCTCCATAGGATGGAAGATGGAGCATGGGATTTAAATTCAATTATTGAAGAAGATTTTGATCAATTAGCAGTATATTTAGTACCGGATCAACCATGTGATGATAGTACATCTACTAATCGTGCAGAAGCGAGTTTACCTCGCAATTTGATCCTTAAACCATCACAAACACTTAGCGATGTGAGTATTTTAATATCATTAAAAAAGTATTTTTAAATCTGTACATTTTAAAAAAATTAATATATATCTGTATATGTGTATCTTATACCATATAATTACGTTTAAAGTTCTTTTGTCGCAATGCGCGTTTTCATATGTTTATTATATTTCATATTAATATATATCATACATGTCTGTGTATGTATTTATTTAATATTTACGCTTTTTCTGTCGGAGTTTTACTTTCGAAATGACATTACATTTACTTTGATATTATATGCATTTATCTTTAGTAATAATTCTAATAAAAGTAAACATTTTTAATGAATAATTTTCCATCATTGATAATGTGCCTTTTGTCATAGACCTTAAATTAGTAACAATTTTCGTGTTTTTTTGCAATAATTTTGTAAATAATAAACAATAAAAAAAAGTTATCACGTACACTATGTTAATAGTGAATTGTATCTTTTGATTGGTTTTTCGAGTAAAGGTTTTAAATTAAATTATCATGATATACTGATTATAGAAGTCACTGACATGATTATCACATAAAACTAGTGATAGGGTCTCTAAGTTTATAATAAGTTTCAAGGTTAGGCTCATGTTTTCACTATGATCCACTTTCAAATGAATATTTTAATTTTTAAAATATTTATTTTAATAAAATATTAACTAAACTGCTAGTAAACAATACATACAAATTACAGAGATTTCTTATTATGTGACATTATTTACTTTCACTAGTACTAGTACTAATAGGCATTTTGTTATTTTCAAACTAAATACTCTTCACATGCGAACTAATAAACACTTCGATCAGCATATGTACTTTAGTCCCAATGAAAGTGCACGTAAATCTTTAGAATTGTGTTATATAATAGCAACAGATACATTTATGTTTTATTACATTACCTTAATATATATTGAGAAATATACTAAACGTATGATTATGATAAATTAATAGTAAAAGTGATTTCTGTAAACGCTAAAATCAATGATAACAGTGTCTGTATTTAGATGTCAGTGTGAAGGTTAAGGTTTTAGTTTTTATTAGAATCATAAACACATTATCGTGTATTATATTTTGTAATGAAAAATAAAATTTCAGACATAATATAATGTAAAATTTTATTACATTTTTCGATAGTAAATTAATTATTATAAATATTGCTATTTTTAGAAAAGAATACATATTAAATTAGATATTAAATAATATTTGACTTAAATTTCTATGGTAATAAAAATATGCAGAAACTAAAGAGTTTGTAATTCCGGTAAAATAACTGTATTTATTTGGTGATGTCAGGTTCTTGGTGTTTGGAGCACCGATTACATACCGAGAGGCACACGTTTTGGACCTTTGGTTGGAGAGTCCTACGAAAAGGACGATGTCCCCAAAGATGCGAATCGAAAGTACTTTTGGAGGGTCTATAGCGGCACCGATTCCTATTATTACATCGACGGATTCGACGCATCGAAGTCCAATTGGATGCGTTACGTTAATCCCGCGTATTCTAACGAAAGTCAGAACCTTGTGGCGTGTCAAATCAAACAAAAAATCTACTTTTACACTATTAAACCTGTACTGCCAAATCAAGAATTGCTAGTATGGTATTGCAAGGAATTTGCCGAAAGACTTAACTATCCATTAACAGGCGAACAAATGTTAATTAGAATCCGTACGTTATTTTACACTTTACATTTTTTAAATTTTTTAAAATTTTAATTCTATGAATAGGGCAACAGCTATTACCCGATGGAAAAGAGTATTTCATTGCGAATACACGTTTAACCCCAACTGAAGGAAGTACACGCAGTGATGAGGGTTATCATAGTAATGGATGCCATGATGATCACTTAACTCCGCCTGAAGATAGTAGTGACAGTGATAGTGATAATTACGTTTTGGATTTACGCGCCGTTAAATCAAAACGCAATGAAAAAGAAAAAGAAAAGGCTAAGATTACAGAGGTAATTTACTCGTATTTTAATGCATTTATTGATTACATAAAAAACTTAAAAAATACTTTTAATTTTCAGGTGAAAGAAAATGGACATTATAATAATGATAATCATAATAATGAGTTCAGAATGGTAAAGATCAAAATGCCAAAAGCGTATCACTATAGAACCAGCGGCAGTCCTCCGAATGGCAAAGGACGGAGCAATTCAAATGATATCGATAATACTCTTACGCCCGATTCAAAGAATAGTGTTTCGAAACACTATTTAGTTCCTGATCCGTCATCGCCTCAGTACGGGACGAGTCCCAAATTCGCAAATGACGAAAAATCGGGAGAAAATTATCAAAGAAACGGGGGCGCACCTCCTAATGGTTCCCCAAATTCTACGAACGGTGAATCGGCTTTTACTGTGGTACCCGAAGGCATGTTTCAGAGGATTTCAAACGGCAGTGGCACGAGTCCCAAATCCCAATCGAACACGTCCGCGACGACCGGAATTTTGGAGAATTTATTAATTCAAAGGCTTCATGCGGAAAGAGTGGCGGCGGCGATACATATCGCGGTGACATCTGCAAATGGCACAGATTCATCGAATTACACACCCAATAGTAAGTTCAATACAATTAAAGATCCGGTGCATGTATTAGTAAATGGAGAAAAATGTAACTCTGACACTACCAATAACAATGGTAATGTTCATCAATCGTCAAATGGAACATCCGCAAAACCCAATGATAACTGTCACATTATATACCCGCATAAGAAAAACTATGGTCGTTTTGTTAGTTCGAGTGGCAATAGTCCAGAAATGCATAGTCCTGATTCAACAGATAAAAACAATGGTCATGCGATAGTAACTTCGGGCAGTCCTACGAATTCATATCCCCCGATACCCCCGAATGCATCGAACTATTTATATGTCAATGGAATGACGCCGCTCTTTTCTCCGGGACACTTCAATATGTACGCATACTCAGCGATGGCACAACACGCTGCGGGATTATCCCCGACCGATGGTGTTCATCATCCGCATCATCCCCATCATTTAAATGGAAGAGTATCGAACGGCTCTTCACCGTTTCACCATTCAAAGATACCACTGCCGCTCGATTATCCGGCGTCACACCCGCTTTTGCAACGATCTCCGCCCGGAATTGATCCAAAGAGCCCTTTCGGTAATCAATCTCATGGTACACCATCACCACCCATCAGCATACCTTCGAATGGGTCCATCTCTGGCAGTGGACAGTTCTCACCCACAGGTAACCGCGGCTATAGATCTCTGCCTTATCCTTTGAAGAAAAAAGACGGGAAAATGCACTATGAATGCAATGTCTGCATGAAAACCTTTGGTCAACTATCAAATTTGAAAGTACATCTAAGAACTCATTCAGGAGAAAGACCATTCAAATGTTCAGTATGCTCAAAGAGCTTTACACAATTAGCCCACCTTCAAAAGCATCATTTAGTTCACACTGGTGAAAAGCCGCATCAATGTGATGTATGCAAAAAGCGATTCAGTTCTACTAGCAACTTGAAGACTCACTTAAGGCTCCATAGCGGTCAAAAACCATATGCATGTGACCTTTGTCCTGCAAAATTCACTCAATTCGTACATTTAAAACTTCATAAACGACTTCACACTAATGAAAGACCGTACACATGTCAAACATGCAGCAAAAAGTACATCAGTGCATCGGGACTTCGAACACATTGGAAAACGACCTCATGTCAACCTAATGCTGTTCATGGAGAATTCATTGACATGGAAATGACACGGTCATCGTCCACATTTTCCAATGGTAATTATTCTGATTATATAGTGAATGGAAAAGATTCACCGCCATTATCCAATGAAAATTATCATGGACACGGATATCACAGAAATGGATCTTTAAATGGGTATGATGATGAAGATGATGATGAAATGGACGATGATGAGAGTATTCAGATCGATGAAGTGGAAGAGGGGGAAATCACATCTTCGCCCATCTCTGTTAACTCTTTAGGAGATTCAAATAAATTTGTCAGCACATCAATGAGAAATGGTGTGTCAAATAGTAGTATCAATAGTATCCATAGTATCAATAGTATCAATGGTATCAATAATAATAGCAATAATAATAACAATAATACAAATGGCAATAATGAGCCAAAATCCACCATTTCAAACGGTCCATCATCACCTGACGATGATATAAGTAAATCATGTACTTCTATGGTCGACAGAGACCATTTAATAATTAAAAAAGAAATTAAACCACAGCCTGCAGAATGTAAAGTGTAAAAATGCTATATTATTATTATATTATAATTATTATTATAAATTAAATAAACATGTACTTAATTTTTTTAAATAATTCTCAAGTGGGCAAATGGTGTTAAATAATGATTTATTAAATTAATAGTAAAAATATGTATAAAAACTCAAATACAATCCAATTGTGTTCACAATTAAATGAATATATAATTATAATTAATATATATTGTAATATTGTAAATTGTTCTTAACACGGGTATAATATAATTTGAGTCATGAGCTGTCTGATGAATAGAGATCGCTTAGAACTTGAAAGTTTTGCAAAGTTAATATTATTATTATTTTTATTTTTATTATTATTATTATTATTATTTTTATTATTATTGTAAAAATACAGAGCTAAACATATATATTATATTTAATATTAATTATTATTATTAATTATTATTA
>JAQIXB010000860.1:0-13531 GCA_034697405.1 Mesoplophora pulchra | reverse complement strand
TAGAGAGGATCATGATGTTCATTCCAAACTGATGTATTTTATATGTGAGTATTTATTTGAGCCCACATTCATTACAACTCGGCCATTCTGATACTTATTCACGTCCTCGTGAATGTGCAACTGATCATTTAACAATATTTAGTAATACAATTCCTTAACTTACAAAATCAAATAAAATTACATATAATTAAAGTAAAACCCATCACCATAAAATAAAATAAAATTAAAATTAAAATAAAATAAAACCCATCACCATAAAATAAAATAAAAGTAAAATTAAAATAAAATAAAATAAGGTTAAATAAAATAAGATTAAATAAGGTTAGTAATATAAGATAAAATAAAATTATGGAATAGCGTTTGAATTTAGTTTTCTTCTTCCGTTTCCCATTCGTGTTTCTGTAGGTCAGTAGTTTCGTTGTTAGTAGTTTGTTTCTTAGGTTTATCCTCCTGTTCTTCTTGTTCATGCCATAATTTTAGCCGATCTATGTTTACAACTTTCTTTTTTGGAGATCTGTAGTTTAGATTACGTACTAACACGTTCAACTTTGATAGATGCTTCTCGACCTCATACGGGCCCGTGTATTTGGTGAGAAACTTTCTATATCGGCCTAATTCACGTCTTGGGGTATAAATCATGACTTTTGTCCCCTTTGGGTAAATAATGTTGCGTCTATGTTTATCGAATCTTTGTTTTTGTTTTTCTTGTTTTTCCGTGATTCTCCATTTTACAATGTCCATTGCATCCTGAAAACTATCCATCCATTCACTATAATCATAATTTTGTTCGGGTAAATCCATTTTTTCGTCTATAGGGAATCTAGGTTCCCTACCATACAATAATTTAAATGGAGTAAACCCTGTTGTGACCTGAACAGATGTGTTATACGCAAATACGATATATGGTAACATTCGATCCCAATTTCTATGGGTTTGATCGATATAAAATGATATCATTCGGGTTAATGTTCCTATAGCTTTTTCAGCTAGTCCGTTCGATCGTGGGTGATACCCACTAGTTTTGATGTGTTTTAATCCAAAATTTTCAGTAATACGTGCAAAGAGTTTGCTTACAAATTGCTTTCCTCTATCAGTAGTTATTGTATTTACTAATCCATGATTTAGAATTACGTTTTCGATAATAAAATCAGCCACAGTTTCGGCATCATTATGTTTCATTGGTTTAGCTATGATCCATTTTGTTAGATAATCAATTGCTATAATAATGTATTCATTTCTGGATGCTGATAAGGGTATTGGTCCCATTACGTCAACGCCTATATGATGAAATGGTCTTTCTACTTTAATCGGTTCTAATAATCCTTTCTTGATGTTGTCACCTTTTCTTTCCTGACATTCATGGCATCTGCGGACGTATTGTCTTACATAATGTTCCATTTTCGGAAAGTAAAATCTTTTTCTTATTCTAGCGAACGTTCTTATGAATCCCATATGACCACCTAATTTGTTGTCATGTAATGCTTTTAGTACTTCTGATCTTAGTTTTTCTGGTAGACACACTAGTTCAATCTTTTCATCGTCATCGTATACTATTTTGATTAATACATCGTTCTTTATTTCAAATTTTGAAAATTTGGGGTCCTTTTTGAGTATTTTGTCATGAATTTCTTTACACCATGGATCTATCTTCTGATATTCACTCATATTTATTTTTTCTATAAAAAATACATTCATAGCAAATTCGTCGTTATCATCGGCCTCTTCTATTGGTGCTCTCGATAATGCATCAACGTTCCGGTGTAGTTTCCCGCTTTTGTATTGTATAGTAAATTTATATTCTGACAATAGGAGTCTCCATCTCGCCAATTTCCCAGTCGGATCTTTTACATTCATTAAATAACACAGCGCACAATGATCGACTTTTATTATAAAGGTATTTCCCAATAGATATTGACGAAACTTAGTCAAACCAAAGATTACTGCTAAACATTCGAGTTCTGTTGTCGAATAATGTTGTTGATGATTCAAAAGCTTTTTAGAGGCGTAACCGATTACTCCTTCTACATTATTTTGTATTTGTGCTAAGATTGCTCCAACTCCAGTTCCAGATGCATCAGTGTATAGAGTTAAAGGTGAATTTTCTTTATAATGTATTAATATAGGTGGTGTAATGAGTTTATGTTTGAGTGTTTCGAATGATTGTTGACACTCCGCTGTCCAAATGAATTTGATGTTTTTCCTAATAAGATTGGTCAATGGCTCAGCGATTTGAGCATAGTTATGTATAAATTTACGATAATATCCAGTCGCACCTAAAAATGCTTGAACTCCTTTAACTGTTGTTGGTACTTTGTAATTTTCTATGCTTAATTTCCCTCTTTCAGATGGTAAAATACCCCGTGGTGTTATTACGTGACCTAAAAACTCGATATGTTGACTTATGAATACACACTTCGACGGTTTTAATGTAAAGTTATAGTCATCTAATCTTTCAAATATTTGTTCTAAGTGATTTAGGTGTTGCTCAAAATCTTTTGAATAGCATATAATGTCGTCCAAATAAATTAAAGAAAATACATATTTAATTCCAGCGAATACTTCATCCATTTTCCTTTGAAATTTACTTGGAGCACTTTTGAGGCCAAACGGTAGTTTATTGTATTCAAATAATCCTTTAGTGCAGATAAATGCCGTTTTTTGTTTGTGTTCTTCTTTGATAGGTATGTTGTGATAACCAAATGCTAAATCCAATGTTGAAAAGTATTTATTCCCTTCAAGCTGTGACAATATTTCTTCAATTCTAGGTAATGGATACTTGTCATCTATTGTAATCTCATTTAATTTCCGATAATCAACGCACATTCTCCAACTTCCTGTTTTCTTTTTTACAAGTACTACAGGTGCAGACCAGGGTGACCTTGATGGTCGAATGATTTTGTATTTTAATAAATCATCCACTTGCCGATCTATTTCTTCTCTGCGCATTCTATCGTAAAAAATTGGTTTGAGTGCAATAGGTTTTCGGTCTGGTTCTAAATCTATGGTATATTCTTCTCCTTTGACATTTTTTAGTCCTGATAATGATTCTGAAAAAAGATATTTATATCTTTCCAATAGCTTCTCTAATTTTTCCTTTTCATATGTACTATTGGTGTCAATTTGAAATTTAAAATCATCTGTTTCTTCATTATTTTTGATTTCTATATTATTTATTTCATTTGAAGTATCTACCATATGAAGTTTTCCAAGGATAGTATTTGGATAAACGTACGTATCAAATTCTGTTAAATTTACTACCAATAATTTATTTAGATCTTTAGTGATGAAAGAATTTGGAATCATCAGATTTGCTTTTAAGTCTTTTTTAGGTTTGAAATAAAAGCATTCTCCTTCTTCTTCCGGATATACCTCGATCATTGTCATAGTTCTAGCTTCAATTTTCTGATATTTTCTACTTTTTAGATGATTCGTATGTTCAATCTCTATATTTGATAATTCATAGAATGTGGTAGTTATATTATCTGGTGTAAACTTAATTTCGGCATTACTTCTTTCTAAGAAATCAGTTCCTAATAGAATTTGATATTTTGAATTTTTATAAATGTAAAACTTGTGTTGAAATTTGTTTTCTTTGTATTCCACTGTTAATTCGACTGAAGAATTTATCATAAATTCGCTATTGTTGAATACGTTAGCTATTTTTGAGTTTTCCTTAATTGGGGATAAATTAATTGATTCCATAAATTTTTCACTAACTATAGAAATATTAGCACCAGTATCCACTAATGCAAGTGTGGGACAATTATTTACTTTACAATGGATAGTAAGCACTTTGGTATTTTGGTCGCCTATGTAATTAATATGGGCAGGTATTTGACGACCGTAGTACCTTGCCCTTAGTAGTTTAACGGAATAGCATTTTCTTTGATTTTTGGGCATCGTCGTTTTATATGACCCTTCTCATTGCAATGATAACACGTAATGGGCTCAGCTTTACGAACTCTAAACTTATCAATCGTCATCTGTTTTGCTTCGTCCAAATTTTTGTTTTTTATAGGGCATTGGCTATGCCAATGAAATTTTAACATTCCCAGTCTTTCTTTGCAAAACCTGCATGGGGTTGATGGTTTATCGTCAGCTTCTTTGTTAGATTCATCTTCTTCTTTTTCAGGTTTTGGATCTTTTATTACTTCAACATTCGATACTTTCATTTGACGATTGTATTCAGTTTTCATCTGACGATTGTATTCGGGTTTTGTTTGACGATTGTATTCGGGTTTTGTCTGACGATTGCTATCCGCATTTACCAAAGCGTAAAGATCATTTAGATTCCGAAGAAAAGAATAAACTTCATTGACATCTTTCGGGCATACATCTCCGTATTTTTCTAAAACCTTTATTTTCAAAGGTTTTTTCAATCCTCTTATTATGTGAGATATTTTATCTTCTTCGGTCATGTTAGGGTCTACTTCACTAGCTAGTTTGAGAATACCACAAACATAATTCTGAATTGGTTCCATATATCCTTGACGTCGGGATAATAATTGTTCTCTAGCTAAATACGAATTATACGGTTTTCCAAAGAAAAGTAAAAGTCCACTTTTAGCACTGGCCCAATCTTTTAATGATCCGTTATTTAAACCGTCCGTGAACCAGTCATTTGCATTATCTGTTAAGTACCCAATCAATCGTATGAATTTAGCATCGTCATTCCATCTGTTGGCTTTAGCGATTAATTCATATTCATTTATCCATGATGCAATGTCTTTGTTGTTACCATCGAATGATTTTACTTTAATTGCCTCAGAAAACACTTTATCATGTTGTGATGTATCGTGAGCATCCTCTTTTAGTATTAGTGGAGTTAATCTTCTGGGGACATCGTATAGACTATTTTGAGCTTGATCTGATGTGATTTGCAGATTGTGTTCATCATCATGAGATAATGAATCAACTGTTCGATCAAAACGAGTAAATTCCATAATGATACTATTATAAAAATTTGATTAATGAGAGATAAGTTAATTTTGATAAATTTAGAAATAAACAGGTTAGTATATTGTGTCATTGTGATTTAATTTAGACAGCAGTTCCGGTTATACTATGTAAATATGAAACTATAGCATATCCGTTATTATTTTCTTTTGAAAATGCCGCTGGGGATTTTGATAGAAACGATGCTCCTTCACCATTCATTGACGAACTCCATCTAATACTGCCTATGTCGATACTTAATGGTTGATAACTTTCAATAATTCTTTCGCCATTTTTATCTATTCCGATTATATGCACATCCTCAATAAATTCAATAGCTAGTGTTCCTCTTTTATTAACTGTGTACCATATATTTGATTTATTTACTATTCGAATATCTCTAACATTTTTCGGAGGTAATTTAGTAATCAGACATTGCAAGTAAATGTTTTCAGTCAAATCCATTAAGAAATATTTCATCCGATACTGGATGTTTAATATTAGAGTAAATGGTATATCAATTCTTTTAGAATGTGTTCTAGTTGTAGACCTTCCGTAATATGCCGCAATAACTGTTTTTCGTTTTATGAAATAAATGATCAAAAGTATGATGGCAGCAATAATAAGTGATACTATGGCTACTTTTATTCCCAACGTAATTAGATAAACTATTTGACGTTTTAACCATTCGATTGGATTTAGATCCACTAATGTTAATGCATGTACTGACTGCGATTGTATCACTATTGCGCCAGGGTTTATTATTCCAAAAAGTCTGGTGTAGCTCACTACTGTTAATACTAGTATTAGAGCTGTGACAAGTTCTAGAGCCTCTCCAATTAACTCGAGTATATTTCCCAAATTACCGTACGTATTACTTGATCTTTGCTTTTTATCTAATTTATTAATTACATTTTCCAATTCATTCACCGATTCGTGTACGTATTTAGAAAAATCAGTCAACTCGAAATTATCCCATATCAACATACTATCATATTTACTTTTATTGTATGACTGCAAATATGTATGATTGTGATTTGTTAAATTGAAAAGTATCTCATTACTTTGATTGATTTTATCACTTATTGTTTTGAGAATACTAGATTGATATGATGCATAAATAAAATCATATTCCTTTTCGGGTTTTTTAGTTAATGGTCCGCGAAGTATTTGATTTAATACAGGTAAAAATATGTCACAATTCATCTGAATTTCAATTAACTCAGCCCATGAATTTAATTGTACTTCATAAGCTTCTTTTCCTGGACATATTACGACGTAATTAGGTATAACAGTTTTATGAATTAGCCAGCGATAAGCATCATATTTTACAGCTCTGTATTCAGTCAATTCTCTTTTTTGAAATATACAATTGTTTACGATTTCTGTAGCATTGAAGTCATATGCTGCTTTAGCACATAGACTTGGTCTTTCGAGTAAATTAATATCTAAATTATGGCAGAATTGAACATTGCTGGTGGTTTGACATACAAGATCCGTTCTTTTTACTTCATATAATAATGTATTACTGTCTTCATCAACTAGATTCCACTTATCGTGATTTTGTATTGACATTAGATTCTTTTTTGCATCCTCACTCGGAGTAAAGAGACAGGAGCTGTTTGATTCACACGGAAATGCTTGAAAATTTGGTACAAATATATTGAATTTGTTATAATGACGATATTTTTTGAGTGGTATCTTTAACAATAAATGCATACGATAGTTATCCCAATCAATTATATACGATGTTAATGGTAACAAATAATATAAGTCTATTTGATTGTAATCTATTCCTAATTCATATCTTTCACCAAATGTTGATTCTAAGGTTGTTAATATCATTGTAAGCATGTTTCTATCTATTATTTGTTCAGATAAAAATCCTCTACTCAATGTTTCAATTATTAGTCTCCAATTCTGTACTAAGTTTGCTATTATTATTAATTTATTTTGAAAAAACTCCTGCATAATTAATTTATAATTGTTACGAATTATGAGTGCAAATATTTGGTTTATGTCTTCTCGTGCTTCTGTGATGTCTGCGTGTAGGTCATTAATTTGACTCTGCGTAACGTTTTTTAACATTTCCAGTTTAAGGTTCTGTGATGTAAGTTCCTTGTCAATTCGTTTATATAACCCGATGTTAGTTTCAGTCAATACTCGAATTCCTTCTTTGGCAGAAGCTAAATCTTCTTCTAACTGATCCAGTTGTGTTCTAATCGCTGCCCTTTCTGTTTCCTGTCCTATAATAATGCCTCCAATTAGGGAGCCAATAACTATAGTTCCAACAATAAGACTGAATGGATCTATAAACCTTTTCGTGCGTTTAACCTCTTCTGTTCTTACACTATTCAAAAATTCGGAAATTAATTCCCTTGTTTGATTTCTTAGTTCTGAGAAGGATTTGTCTAATGTCGTGCACTTATCATGACGCCACACATTATATGATGAAGATTTTCTTGAAAACATATTCGTAATTATTTCACAATCACTAGGTTCTTCAACAGAGTTGTATTCTATGTTTTGAAATAAAGATAAGTCTATAGTGACAAACTGATAAAAGAATGAGTGATAAATTTGTGCTTTTCCATAGTAACTATAATAAACTCCATGAGCAGCACTCTCAAAGGTTTGTCTTTCTTTAGCCATTTCTTTTGAAATGTTCATACTATAAAAATCGATCATTTTTTGTTCAAAAGTTTTTATTTCAATTGAAGGTTTTTTTGAAATTGTAGGTATTTTAGAGATTGTAGGTATTTTTGCTACTGAGATAGGTGTGATTCCTGGAGAAAAAATAGGAATTGGTGTGGACGTTGTTGCAAATGGCAATGGTACCGATTGATTTTTTGATAGTTCTTGATCAAAATTTGTTGGTTTTTTTCTCACTTGCATATGATATGTTAAATGTTTTAGGAAAAAGTTTTCTGTAGTTATTTGCACAGAATCTGTAGTGACGTTTCCGGGGATTGTAATTCCGCTTTCCGTTGTCGAGGATATAGTATTAATGTTGGTAGTTTCAACTTGTGATTTCGGGGCAATTGTAGTGCTTCTGTCGTTAATAGTTTTATTTCTTTGAATATAATTAATTTTTGGTCGAGTTTTTCTTTTTGTTGGTCTCATGGGATTAATATATTCTTCGTTAATCCAATCATATGGTTTATGAGAGATTTTTTGCATTAATTTGGGTTCTGCAGTTGCTTCGTTGTTCATTGATGCTCTTTTTACAGTTCTTGATTTTATAGGCTCTATTTTATTCGGTTTATATTCGTCGTTGCGATTCTGAATACGCATATCTAATGATGGTGTTGAACTTATCATTGATTCTATTATCACTGTCGACGGCTCAATTTTCACTAAGGTTTCAGTAACTTTTTCGATTTCAGTTATAGTTATATGTTTTAAGATTGGTAATTTTTCTGTTACTATTACATTTTTATAAATAGTTATATTTTCTGTCAAAGTAGATGTTTCGCTGATGGTTACATTCTCTACGGTTGATTGAGTAACCGTTTCTTTCTCTGTCATTGTTACATTAATTGGTACAGTGTTAGTTGCTGTGACCGTAACCTTCTTTGTTACCTCTACTGTCTCTGACAATGTTTTAGTTTGATGTATAGTATTAAATCTCGTTTCTGTTACTGTTAAATTTAGCGTTTTTGACTTAATGATTGTGGTCGGTACTTTGACAACATTCAATGTTTTTACTTTTGTAATAGGTTTTGTTTCTGTTATAGTTATGTTCCTTGATTCAATTTCCGTTATAGTCGTTGTTTCAGGATCAGTTGTCTTGTAAATAGTACGAGGTTTTGTTTCCGTTACCGTTATGTTTATTGATTCAATTTCCGTTACAGTCTTTGTTTTAGGATCAGTTATTTTGTAAATAGTACGAGGTTTTGTTTCTGTTATTGTTATGTTTATTGATTCAATTTCCGTTACAGTCTTTGTTTCAGGATCAGTTGTCTTGTAAATAGTATGCGGTTTAATTTTCCATGAGGTCACTTGCGAGTAGTTATGTCCATGGTAATGAGTAATCAGGGAATGCCATCCCTTTTTATCTCCAGTAAATATTTCTATTGATGGATATAATTTCTCCTCTATATAAGATGTTCCATTTAAAGTTACAATACTTGAACCTCCAGAATGTTTATCGAGGGACATTTCCCATTGATATACTTCGGTAGCTTTTAATTTATCCGCAGTGTATGTTTGTGTAGAGTATATCGGTGTCATCCTATGGTCGTAAGCGTATAATCTATCTATACTTGATGATACTGTAGAGGCTATATAAGGCATTTCCACATCGGTTGGTAATGTGTACGTAAGTATTTGTGTTTTAGTTATGTCATCTTTTACTAAGTAATTTGTTAAGACTCCCTCATACTCATTGATTTTTGATGAGGTTACATTTTGTAAAGTTACTGAAGATTCATTTTGCGCTTGAATTTGATCGAAGAGTATTACAAGAATACCCACTTTTAGTAGTATCATTTTACTTCTGTTAATAAATTGAATTTTTGTTTTAAAATTTGATTTTGATTTGTTTTGAAATTTAAAATTTGATTTATATATTTTTTTTATAGAATTAAACAACTTCAAATGCAAACATTTATTTAATTATAATAACCCTACACCGTTACATTTATTCTAATATCCAACACCAGAAAAATGAAAACATATTTGAATAAAAAGAAAGGAATAGCAGTTTTAGTGGCAATAACCACCATAACGTAATAAATGAGAGTTGAACAAAGTTATTTGTGGAAATCGTCTGTTACAATTAGGACAAAGAAATGTTTTTCCGGTTCGGCTTATTTTTGGAATGGTGTCTTGTTCTTCAAATTTTTTCTCTGTTTCATTAAGTTGTATGTTTAAAAATTGTTCGGGATCTAACTTTTCGAATATATAAGGCCAGTAATTTGGATCCGTGATTTTGATTACGTCACTAATTTCGTCTATTGAAATTTCCGTTTCTTGAGTGTCAGTTGAATTATCACATATCAATACGTTATTTGTAACGACATCATCTGTGTCATTGAATATTAGATTTGTTTCATATTCTTTAATAGATTCTTCATGTATTTTGGAAGCTAAATGACGCATTATAGTCGTTCTATTTTTATACGTTAATGGATGATATTTTCGTTTATTTTTTGTCAAATATAATTTGCATGGAATGCAATTGATCCTTTCATAATCAGTTGTATTTAATTCAAAATATCGTCGATATTCTTTTGGAAGATTTTTGATTCGTTTGATAGGATTCATCTTTCTTCCTTCTTTGACTTCTTGTAATTGTATGAACGTTTCCATTTCGTCATTAGAAGGCATATGCAACTGGTATTCTTTTGTAACTCTATAATTTAAATAATAATATTTGTTTTTTGATTCTCGAAATGCATTGTAAAATTTTCTTATTTCTTCATTTTGTAGATATTTGCCTGAAAAGTTTTGAATAATAACTTCTGTTAATTTGTTACCAAAATGGATTGATTTGTATGCTTCGTAAAGTACTTCTAATAATGATGTTTTCATAATTTTGAGATTTATAATTTCTTCATTCATCTTTTGATTTTTAGTTAATAAATTTTGATATACCGAAGGAAATTTAACTTTTGCCATTGTAATTTCAAATTTGATGCTGTTCTTTTAATGTATTTAGTTATGAGATGTAAATTTGCAATTATATCTGTGATTAAAAATTAATTTGGATTAATTTTTAACCGCAAATTACTGGGATAATCAACTTCAAGAACGTTTAATTCGGTTATTAAAGGACCAGTTAAAGACATTTGCATTAATCTTTTTGAATTCTCTTTTGCAATTTGAATATATTTTATAGCTACTACTGATGTTATCAATGAACAATCTATTATACGTAAATTAGATATGGTATTCTTTGTCTTTACTATAAAATTTTTTATTCCATCATCAGTCATTCCATTGCACACTATAAGTTGTAGTCGTCTTAAGTTTAACAATTTTGAGAGATTTTCTAAACTCAAATCGGTTAATAATGATGCATGGTCAAGTTCTATAATTTCTAGCAAAGGGCAATATTTTTGTAAGAGATATGTGGTATTATCGGTAAACATACAAATGCCAGATGTTCTTCCCCTAAAACATATTCTATTTAATTTTTTGCAGTTCCTGATTATAAATTCCAAGGAATGATCAGTTAAAATTGGGCTATTTGCATTACATCTATCGATCATGATTACCAGTAATCGTAGATTTCCTAGTCTTCCTATTGCTCTTAAGTCATATGCTACTCCTTCAAGAGCATTAAATCTGAGTAGTAAACCACAGAGATATTTAAATGATGTTGTTAATAACAAATCGCCTTGGGTTAAATATGGAGTTAATATTTGAAGACATCCAATCATTTTTCCACTCTCTTTAATAGCGTTTAAAGCATGTCTGACATTGTTGAAACAAATGGACAGTTCGATCATATTCTGTTTCATTTTAGTGAGTGCTTTTCCTGTGCATTGATTTCCGGGATTTATTAAGTGTAGTCGTTTTAATTTTGGAAAATTTTCAATGATTGTTTCCAAACATTTTTCGTTCAAATCACCCTCTGATAGATACATATTTTGTAATTCTGTAGTTCCTTCGGATAAAACTGCAATTCCTTTATAAGTAATTCCTGAAAATCGTGTTATAATCAGCGTTTGTAATAAAGACAAATACGCAAATGATTCTAGAATTCTACAATTTAATTCTACGTTTCTAATATCTATGATTCTTATTCTTGGTGTATATACAGTAATATATAGCACGTACAATTCGTCCATTGTTTTATATGGTGTTTTATTTGATAAATTTTCGTATTGAAAATATTCATTTATTGACATAAATCTTTCGATATTATTCTTCCATGTTTTGCAGACAGTTCTGTACATAAACAGTTGTGATAATCCCGTAACCGCAATAAATTCAAATATCATCTGTAAAATCTCTGGTGGTAAATCGTTAATGTGTAACGGAATTTCTTTTCGTTGATAAATTCTCGTATTCCGAAGTTTGGCTTTCTTTATGATTGTGACTTCCCCTTCTTCATAAATACATTTGCAATATATTCCGTTGTTACATTCAATTTCCAGTAATTCGTAAACTTTCTTTATGCTTTTAGGATATTGATTTTTATTTAAAAGTAATATTTGAGAAGCACATTGTTTTCTAATCCCATTCATAACGAAATATACACGTTGTTCTTCCGTCATATTCTCATTTAAGATATTGATTAAGCGCTGTATTTTACAGATATATGCTTGTGTAGGTTCATCTGTTCTTTGGCTTTGTACTAATAGATATTTCTTGATCATTTCTGAATCAAAAAGCCATTCGTAAGATTTAATGAGTGAGGCTCTCGTTTCATCCCATGATATTATCTCGTCGTCTATCAATTTTTGTCGAAACCAGTTCTTAGCATCTCCGTCAAGCCATTTATGAATGTTCAGAAATTTTCCTTCATCATTCCAATTCTTTTGAAGAGACATTAATTCGTAATCGTATAACCAATCAATGGCTTCCATATTCAAACCGTTAAATTTACACATATTTAAATGTTTTGACATTATATTGAAGTAATATTTTTTTTTTTCACATTCAATGAGATAACTATAAAAATGATAGTGAATAAAAATTCATTATGTTTATATAAGAGTTGATGCATAAAACGGATTTTATTTATTGTATTAAAGCGCAAGCTCATTCGACAACATCTGTGGACACTTCAAAGTTTTTGATAATAGTGGATGTATATTATTTCCATTAGTATGTTTACAATTATTTATGCCAAATTTCATCAGCGGCGGTGTCAATAAAATTTTTTTACAAATTGTATTTTGGGTTTTGGTGTGGAACTTTTGCCGAAAATGGACTGATCGGTAAAATTTTGTTGATTATTAATTACTAAATTATCAACACGACGATTTGTACGTGTTAAAATAATGTACAACACTGGCTCTATTTACTTATTTTTTACATGTGTGATGTAAAGTAATGTTTTAATGCATAAAGTTAGGTGAAACTGAATGTATCTGTTTATTTGTAATTTATGCGAATGTTAGAAATATCATGTTCGAGTTTTTTATCTTAAACTATTCTTTAGAACTAAATAAACTGATTTTGAGAATAAAATATATTCATTTTATTGGGCCGTCTCGAGATATAAGGGCTCAAAGTTGTGTTAACATAGTGTGTATATACTGCTAAACTGTGTTGAGTTTAAACGTGATTTATGAAACAATTAAGCAAAACACATATGGGAATTTTTTGTATATTTATTATTTGTATTTATAAGATTTGATTTATCGAAAAAAAACATACGTTTTATCTTGCCGTCTCGAGATATAAGCGCTTAAATTTGTGTTAAAATAATATGTAAAATTGGCTCCACCTATTTGTTTTTTATACGTGTGACGTAGTGTATTGTATTAATACAAATTGGAAACTGAATATATCTATTTTTGTAAATTATACGGATTTTAAAAATATCATGTTCGAGTTTTTTGTCTTAAACTATTCTTTAGAACTAAATAAACTGATTTTGAGAATAAAATATATTCATTTTATTGGGCCGTCTCGAGAT
>JAQIXB010000859.1:0-13532 GCA_034697405.1 Mesoplophora pulchra | reverse complement strand
CAATTTCTTCATTAAATCGACGGTATCAAAAATTATAATATTCGATACCGTCGATTTGGTGTATTGCAGTGAAGCATTTTGAGAATTATTTCTAAGTGTGGATAAATACAAATAAATATATAAATAAATATATTAATATACTTAAAAGTTAATTTAAAAAATTCAATTTTAAACTTAAATTAATCATTAAAATAAAATATTAAAAAATATAGTAAATATAATATAAAAATTGTTATTTTATTTTAGATTTGGCTCTTATATTATTATTAAATTTAATAATAATATAATAATTTTGATAAATTATACTCCAAAAATTGAGAAAAATATATAAAAAGTTCAGTCACGTGATATAATATAACATGTCAAAACAGTGTAAATTATACTTTTAAAGTTTAAAATATCAAAATACTGAAGGTTCAGACAAAATTCAATTAATCGGTTGTTACGTTAAATTTTAATAATTTTCTAAATATTAATGTTAATATTAATATATTATATAAAAAATGCAAATGTGTAATATTTATGATATTTAATAGTTATTAAAAATATTAAACTTAAACTATTGAATAAATGAGATCATAGAAATAGCATAGAATAGTATTGACCGAAGTATTGACCATGGTGAGCATTTTTAATAATGAATTATCAAAGGAATTGCCATTTATGTGTGTGTGTATCATATAATGCTTTAGGCATTGATATCATTGGAAATTATTGAAAATCATTGGGGACGATTTCCAATGAAATATTTCTGTATATTCTCTTCAAAATGATGCCATATATAACTATATAAATACAGTGTGTGGCGTTTTTATTTTATATTATTCGAAATCACATTTCTTTATTTTGGTTTTAATTTTGTTATAAAAAAAATTAAACATAAATAAATACGATTGTATTAAAAATTAATAATACATAACAATATATAACTCATTTTATTATATTAAAATAATTAAAATGATAAATTTTAAAACATTTTTTTATTACGTGTATTTTATATAAAAAATTATGGTTATACTGTACATTTACCAAAAGGACATTCAAAAAATTATTATTTTTTACCCTTAGTTATTGACTTAATAATTTTAAAAAATTAATAATTATAAATTTTAAATAAAAATAACGTAAAAAGGTAAAAATTTTAAAAATTTTCGAAAAAAACAAAATAATTAGTAATTATTAATTTTCGATTTTGTTTCTAAGTTTTTTATTATAAATTAAAGAATGAATTATTATTATTATGTTATTAAATTTAATGCATTAAATTTCAGTAATTTTTAACATAAATAATTCAAAATTTCAATTAAATAATTATTTAAAACAAATATCTGTATTTTTAATATAATTTTTGTTTGTTTTTCACGATAAAACCGAATTTTTATTTATTATTTTATTTAAATATGATTACTTTATTAATTTTTGTATTAATTTTTGTATTAAAGTATTTAAGTATAAATATAATTTTTTATAAAAGAATTGTGGTAATTATAGAATTCATTCATAAAAAGTAAAATTTTGTGATTTTTTGAAATTAAAAAATTATAAATATATTTAGTATTAAATATTTAATAAGAAATTATTAAACATTTATGTGCATATTTAAAATTATAATATAATTAAATTAATAATATCAGTTTTAATATGAAAATTATTAGAAAAAAATTCAATGTTCAAAAAGTTGTCACTTAATGAAGCCACATACTGTATTACTATCATAATGTTATACATTAACTAGTACATAGTGCATACAACTAATTCTATTGGCATATCATATATGGCATATAGAATATGACTCTATTTAATATCGATATATTGAATTATAACCATAGTTATGATGTGATATCATAATTGCATTTGAATATAGACATGAGCCTATCATCAGTATAGCTTATAATGGCTATAATCAGATACAAATCTGATTCATCACCATAACTTTTGCTATAATGTTAAAGCATAGATGCAATGATTTAACATAATAATATTAGATTTATTATATACAGAAAAACCTCTATAATTTGTAAACTTTTGGGAATAAATATTTCTAAAAGATTTTCACTATTAATGCTATTTATTAATCCATCTGTGACTATACTTTAGAGCTATATATTTCTTATAGAGGTTCCACTGTATATTATTATCATCATATACATGTATATAGTGCTATAATAAAATAAATAAATAATAAAATAAATAATATTTCTCTAAAATAATGATGAAATTATTTTTAATAAAAAAATATTTAATTCAATAAAATATCGTGAAATAAATAATTGTTTTTTCATTTAAAATATTTTTCACTTTTATTTATTTTATATATAAACCTAATATCAAACATGGTACTAGTATTGGTCATAGTGGTGGTAGTAAATGCAGTATATATATATATATATATATATATAATTTCTTATATATATTATACCAAAAAATATATAAAAATATACGGTAATAAAATCCAAACAAAAGAATGACATAATAAAAAAGTAATACATTTTGAGGCGCATTTTTTAATCTCTAAAAAATGCGTCAATTTTTTAGGGTCACATTTTTTCATTCATAAAATGACAGATCACATCATTTGTGACGAAAGATTTTTTAAAAAATGTGCACATTATAAATGCCGATACATCATTCAATAGTGTCATTTACTAGTGTCTAATATTATATTACTATAAACTAACTATAGTTATTTTTTTCACTAAAAAATAAAGAATCATAATATTTTCTTATTTTAGTCACTTATTTTTAGTGTTATATATACGGTTCTAACTTTTAGGGAAATTCCAATTTAGAAAATGCCCTTTAAACATCGGGAAATTAATAATTATGCACGAATTACATAAAAATAAGGCATTTGAGACTTTTTTGTTGTCTCCGATTTTCAAAAATTTAAGCATTTTTATTTTTAATTTTAAAAATCCCGAATTTCCGGAAAATCTCTTTTATATCATTTTTAATACATAAAATAACAAATAAAATTCTTAAAAAATATATTAAAAATTTTAGTCAAAAAATACTAAAGGGGAGTAAATGAATTTTAAAATTTTAAGTCCCGAAAAGTTGAAACACTATTTATATGTAAAGAGCGATCAAAAACAGATATAAAAATATATTTATTTCATATTTACTTAAATAGACCTTTTCATGTAAATTACTTTTTATTGTTTTTTATATACAGAGTAATTCAATATTAATGTCAACTAATTTATTGCATAACATATAATAATTAATTATAAATAATTAGAAAATGCGTAATAACTTTTTGCTATTCTTAAAACTAAACAAAAATTATGCAATAAATAATTTAAGCATTAATATTGGATCACTCTGTATAGAGCTTAAAATAGTTTGGTCTATGAACTTATTTCGTTATTTTCAATGAATAAACTTAAAAAGAGCCTAATTCTTTGATAGACTATAATCACTTTAACTTTTACCATCACTATCATTAACATCACTATCAATAGCATTATCACTAACATCAGCATCAGCATCATCATCAAAATCGTCATTATCATTATCATTATGATTATTCACACATAATAATGGGGATAATGCCATAATCAAAGATTAAATATTATTTGACACTATTGTCACGTCCGTATTGTTCTTTTAGCAAAAATCTTCGTCATCATGTAAATAGTGTAATGTGTGTTATTACTAGTAATGGTACTAGCCCTGGTACTAGCACTGGTATGTGCACTTTGCGTGTGTGTTATTATTATATACTGTAAATATAAGTAAATGGGAAAGTGAAAGTGTGCGATAATATAAACTAGTTCCCGTTATATTATCACACATTGCTAATACTACTAGTACAACTACTGCGCTAGTAACTTATACAGTAGCTATACGTATACGCAGAGTTCTCTTATTTTAAGTGTTAAAAAGATAACGGATAAAGAAAGTGAAAGTAAAAATAGTGAACGTGAATATACAGCAATGGTGTGTATATATTGTATATACTGAGATTCTATAGTTCATTCTGCTGATACTAGTAAATTCTATATGTGTTGTGCTATACATTCACTAAAAAGAGATGCTATTAAATTGGCGGAGAAAGTTCCACTTTAACTTAATGCATCACATCCCAAAAATAGAGAAAGAAATGGGATCCTTTTCATGGAAAAAACTCTTTACCATTTATCACACAGTTTCACATAAAACTAGTACATGTTACTAGTATCAGAACTACCGATACTTAGTGTTAGTTCTTATACTAGTAATAGTGACGGATACAATCGTGAACAAACGGACGAACCGAATGAACGAAAAATAGAACATGAATGTTCCAAAATGAATAGAGTAAAATAGACACGTATTGAAAAGCATTGAAACTTATACTATGCTCATACTAAATATAAAGATACACTAAAGATATACTAATATTAAATGCTTTCATTGCAATAAAAAAATGATGATACCTTAGTCTATAAAAATGAACTATAACTATACTATGAATATAACTAGACAAATGTATCATCATTTATTTTATTATAAATACTGAAGCTACTAGTATATACTATACGATATAAAAATATATGATATAAAAATTGAATGGTAAATTCAAAATGCATATAATTTGACTATTGTCATATAACCATTATTGTAAAATATACATATAAATTATGTGATACTAAATATAATAGTATATGTAATGCTAATGGACATTGTGGACATAGTATATATGTCCACTTTTAATAGAATAAAGTAAAAGGATAGTTTATTTCAATGAATTAATGTTCATTATGTCAGAATGAAAAATAAAAAATGTCATTAATTCATTTTTCATTTTTTCTCATTTCGGTTTTCAGCAGAACCGTACATAACCGCCAAAAGAGTGTTATTTTTTGCAAAATTCGCAAATGTCAAATTATTTTTTTAATATTTTCTATCATATGTATAAATATATAAAAAATAATTTTTTGGGTATAATAAAATGCAAAATAAAAAAATGTTTAATAATTTATAACTTATTTTTGACGTTTAAAAACGAATTTAAAAAAAATTTGAAAATATCATTAATAAATATTAAAATATTTATAAATAAATTTTATTTATTTTTTGTTTTTAAATTATATATATATATATATTGATAGTAAATATTCATAAATATAAATATTAATTTAATAATTATAACTAAGAAAATGCCATTAAATTCTTTTATTTATATTTTATCGTATATACTAATACTATACTAATAGTAAATGTGTAAATGTCCTTAGTACGGTACGGTAAAGGGTCAGTATAAAATGTATATCATAATGTATTAATGCATTACTAAATCCTATGCCAGAAAATAGTAAATTCCTAAAGATTAATGACTCTCATAAAAGAATACTCTAAAAGTAAATAAATAATTTTTGTATGAACTAAAATTTACTAAAAATTACTCCATTGCATCATGTAAATTATAGATAATGTATACATTTAATATGTTCACTCATTTATTTATGTATAAATATATTTTTCTAAAAATACACTTCTGTTTTATGATCAGAGACGCGTATTGTAATTGGATATACAAATGACGTTCAATTGGTTCTATTGTGAAACCCGTGGAAACCGATAAAACGTCATTTGTAAATCCCATTACAATCAGCGCCTATGATCATAAAATAGTATATTATTCATGAATAAACAATACATATATACATGTATTGTATAATAATGTTAAATAATTTATTTATAATTATATTATTTCTAAAAATGTTTAATTCCATTAAAGCATGAACATTATGTATTTTATATTTTTTTTATAAAAATAAAACTTTTTGTAATCTATACACAAAGATAAAGATAAACTACTAGCAAATAACTACTAGTTGTTATCTTTAAATAAATGTATTATTTTTAACTAATAATATCAAATAATATAAAATAAAACATTTTTTATCTTTAAATTCATCATTAAAAATTTGAAAGCATATAATGTATTTTATTATACTGTACATTTCTTTTTATGGTTTACTCTGTGCACACGCGTGTGCTATTCTATGCGTAAGCATGTGTTATGCAGTAAAGCTACACACAGTATATATACACACAGTCGCTTTCCTGCATAACACACACTTACGCATAGAATAGCACATGCGTGTGCACAGAGTAAACCATAAAAATAAATGTATTGTATATTTTAAAACATATAATCATTAATATATTTATTATTTCTTAGAATTTTTTTTAGAATAAAAATCAAATAATACAATATACGATCATACAATAATCATAGTGCGTATGAAAAAAGTGTACGTGTACTATGAGCAAATACTAACAAAAACTAGTAAAGTATAAACTAAAAGTTTAAGACAAACATTTGGTCATTTATAATCGCATTAACCTTTTCACTGTTTAATCATTAATATCATATTATATTGGATCATATCGTATCATGTTATAGCATAGAATATTATACCATCATTTATAAGTATATACGTATTGCATTGTATTATCCATCCATGAATTGGACGTATGATACATAACATATAACTATGGTAAATAATAGCAATGGTAATAGTATGATATAAAATAGTAAAAGCATAGACATTGGCATCATACACTAGTTATATAAAAGTAATAATAATAATAATACTAAAACTAATAATAGTAATAAATGATCAATGAACTCACATTCATCTTCAAAACGCGATGAAAGTGTCGTTAGTGAATATGGGTATAAATCGTCAGCTTTACCATTATTACTAGTTCTAGAACTGGGCCTAGAACTAGAACTTTCCACCTCTAGTGTCTGTTGTTTAATGTCACCCGTCACTGTGACAATATCGTCCGATGTTTGCTCAAAGTATGGTGATGTCTCATTTTTATCGTCCACACCCACTCTGATGTATTTTGTCACTATTATCATATAATAATCAATTAAATACTAGTCACATACACTAAAGAAATACTGCTCTAATTTAGTCTATATACAGTTAAACCTCTTAAAAAGAAAACGGATAAATTACTCGATTCGAAAAGTTAATTATAAACTTAACATTTATGTCTTATAATGGAAGCCTTTGTATATTTGTATATACATATATAACAGTTAACAGTTTTCTTTATATATATTAAGGTTTTACTGTACTATTAGTCAGTATCATATTAATAGTAGAAAAAAGAGTATAATTAGAATGAACTATGACAAACTAGAAACTAATAATAGTATATATTAATAGTTATATTATATTAGTATATTATCATCGTCATTAATTAATTACATTATATGTGTTTATATATTAAATAAATCGATTCAATTTATTGATATGAAAAATAAAATTATACGTTACAATATACCATTTTAACATATATTTATAATATATATATATTGAGATGAGAATATTTTTAAAAAATTTTCAAATAAAAGTAAAAAAATATGATATGAGAATACGAATATTTTTGTATAAAAAACATTTCAAATTCATTTTAAGGAAAATAATTCTATAGTTTTATGCTCCAAAAACCCGAAAAAACAAAATAAAAATAAAATTAAATAAAAAATAAATAAATAAAACTAAAAAGTTTCATGGGCCCAAATGCCATATTTTTTTATCGATGCATATTTTTTTAATATTTTTAAGTGAAAAAAGCGTTTGCATCAAATTGGACACTCTGATAATTTTGTATACACAAAAGTAAAGTAAAATGGTATATATGAGAGTAAAGAAAGAAGATTCTCAGGAATTTCAGAGGATTCCTTTGATTCCCTCATGTTCTAAATGTCTACAACTTTTATGTCTCTAAACATTTCAATAAAAAGCAATGGAAATGTACGAAAGACCCACAGTTTCTATAATTTCAATGGTTTTCGGAACTTAATATATCTCTATTATATGTATGTAAGAACCAGAGATAGGAATTTTGCGGAACAAAAATCTTAAAATGTGGAGAAATTGCTAACCTAAAAATGCCAAAATTCGGACCAAAAATGTGAAATTTTTTTATTCATTAATATTAATACATTAATAAAAACATCAATTTAATTAAATAAAAAATATATTCATTTTTTCCATATTTTTAATGATTATTCTATAAATTTAACCATTGAATTGTCCGATTTAAGTTTTTTAATATTATTTCAATGCATATCTGAGGTCCTTATTACATGATCGTGCGTGTTTCTTACTTTTTGCATGATTCAGTTACGATTCGTAATGCGGTGTTTCCGCAATATTCCCATCTCTGATAATAACAATTCAACACAATAATAGAGATGGAAAAAAGAGGCAATTTTTTAATGCATCACTATTACTAAATAGTTATATATATACTAAGAAATAGTAAAAGTAATAGAGTATCACAGCATATCTCAGTACGAAACTTTTGATCGTAAAAAGATTTGAGATAAAAGATATCGCACAATACAATAGACACAATATATGTATTAAAGATTATTGGGTTATGTTATGTTTTGTTGTGGATGAATACATACAGTACAATATTAACTATTACTAGTATTACATGCTCAAATTATACATGTGGGGAAATATGATAAAAAATAAAAAAAGTTTAAAAATGTGCCATTTTAAATGGAAAATTATAAATTTTTTAAATATAAATAATAAATAAAATTTTTAATTTATTAAAATGATAAAAATATATTATTTTATTATTTGCGTTTATTTTTACATAAAATTTTAAATATTTTTTAAACAAAAGTATTTTATCACATTTTTGAAAAAATGCTAAAATTATAATTACATGTTTATATATGAAAACATATCTTTACTTTAAATATTTTATAAATAAAAATAATTAAATTAAGTATTTTCACAAAAATTTCTTAATGTAATTTTCTTTAATATTAATGTTCATGTATGTTATGCATTTTCAAAATAAAAGTAAATATTTTAAAAGACATTTTTAGTTAAAATTACATCCATAATCATATCTTAATTTATATTTAAAAATAATTTTTATATAAAAAAAATACTTTTATTCAAAAATCAAATAAAATAAAAAATGCCAAATATTAAGCATTTATACTGTGCATATAAATATTTAGCTTATACCGTACAGTATAGTATATCGTATACATTAAAATAGTGAATATATTTTTTAAATTTTAGAATTTATTATAATTTACTGTATTTTATATTTGTATATTAAGTATAAAATACAATAATAAAAATATATAAATATACAGACTGTACATAAATAAAAGTGACATCAGTAAATATGTGCATTTTCAATTTTATTTTTTTAGTATCAAATGATATTTAAATACTGAGATCTTTTGAATCTAATTAATCGTTTTAAATATAATTTGTGCTCATTATTTAATGAAATACAATTAAAATATCAACTTTTTAATGATAAAAAATTTTATTATATGCTTAAAAATTATCCACACCACTGAATATGGTTAAGGTCCATAATTGCAGTTGAATTTGCGCATAATCGTTAAACATATGCTTTAGATTCGCGCAAATTCAGATACAATTTCAGTTATTTCACTTTTCAATGGTATACTAAAATATGAGAATTTTTGATTGCGATTTTTAGTATGTCCCAATTTCCGGGACATTCATAGATATCAATTTTTTATATTACTAATAATAAGATAATTTATTCGTTTTTAATTTTAAATTATAATATATTAAATTAATTATTAATTAATAGTATTTATTTTAAAAATTCGTGTATGATCAAAAAATTTGAAAAATCAAAGTTTATAAAAAAAATGTCATAATCTAATTTTAATTTAATGACAAATTAAAAACAAAATTAAAATATGATTATTCATCTATTTAATAATGTAATTTACATTAAATATAAAAATTTTAATTACAAAATTAGTTTTTTAATTATGTCCTTTTTATTTACAAAAACTGTGTATATATTTAGTTTATACATTATATAGCTTTATATGTATATAACATTGTATAACAGTAAATGTGAGTGAATAAAATGATACTATAAAAAAGTGAAAGAAAAATATAAGAAAAAAATGCGCCCAAAAAAATAGTGAAAATGTCTTTAAACGTGAAACTTAATCCTGAGGCATAATCAATTGCATTTTACGAATGAACGAATAACCGATGTATGAATGCGTGTGAATGATATGATAGCATTTGATTCATCATCACACTCATCGATTATCGTATCAAAAGTTTCAATAAAACACAATCACTAAATTCAACACATTAACTAATGTTTACTTTCATTGCATTTTATTATCATTTTTTAAATAAAAAACAATTTATGTTAAATTAAATTAAAAAATTATATTTATTATTTTTGTGATTTTTATAAAAATAGTTTGTGTCAATGTTAACTAATATCATATTATAACTATAATATTATTATAAAATTATTATATAATAAAATTGAAAAATATTTTAATAATAAAATTATTTTATTATAAATTTCGTTAAAAAAATTAAATTAATATGATGCGTGATTTATAAGATACGAAAATATAAAAGCATCTGTGAATACTCAAATTTTTTGACATTTTTGAGTTTAATTTTTAATTTAATAAATAAATTTTAAAAAAGTAATATATAAAAATTAAACTAAAATATTAAATATATAATAAAATATATAATATAATATTGGGGTAAAGGAAAAGTTTGTGGGTATACAGAGGGGCCAAAGCATCAATTAAAACATAATTAAATAATTATTTTTAATAATAATGAATGATCAATTAATAATTAAAATTTAATAATAATAATTTACTAATAATTTTTTTAATATCTTAAAATAAACAATTTGTTAAAAATACAAATTTACAAATTTACAATTTTTTAAATTTATTTTAATTATGTTTATAGTTAATTTTAAATAAATTAAACTAAATTAATTTGTAATAAATTAGTTATTATTTAAATATAATTTAAACGTGATCATTAATTTATTTATTTATATAATATATTACGGCAAAAATTTTTCTAATTTTAAAATAATCGAAAAAATGTTTCATAATAATGCAATAAAATAATGAAATTATTAAAATATATTTTTATTTTTTATAAATAATGAAATGACAGTGTAAATAATAATGTGTGTATTGTTATTATGTATGATAATAACAATGATCTAAATAATGATGATGATAGAAAATAATGTTTAAATAAAAAAAATCTTTTTAATGATATTAAAAAATGTAAAAAATCGGATTTTTGAATTATAAAATAATAATAATATTATATTATGTGAATATACATAATAAAATCTATTTCTGTGACATTCACTACTGTTGAACTAAAATATTTAATGCTATACATTTATATACCATATGATTCATTATAAAATACACCCGTGCATTGCATGTATGTGCAATCATTACAGTGCACATGCGGAATGCACGAATGTACATTTAGATAAATCACACTGTATATACTAGTAGTGTAGTAGTAGCTACTACTGTAGTAAATGTATACTATTGGATAGTATTGCTAAAGCTTACATACGCTTAACATATTTAACAAAATTGATCTTCACTCTGATGTTTGAGAAAAAAATTGATTTTAAATCTTTCACTTTATGATGGTGCTTTTTCTTTCTTTTCTCTTTCAACAATTGATTAGACACAAATACATATACAGCACTAGTAAATGTACGTATTACTAGCGCTGTATACTAACACTAACGTTACTACACACTCTATGCACATATACTGTGCTATGTATTTATATGTATATGCATAATACAGGATTCGCATCACTTTTTTACTTTATACTAAATATAGCTGCACACTAAAGTATAGCTTTAGTATACATAACTAAAGTGAAGACTTTTACTTTTAAAAAGAAAGTTATAGTGAAAGATCAGGATTTAGGTTTAGGATTTTTATTTTTTATTTATTTTTTATTTTTTTCTTACTAAAGAATGAAAATAAAAATAAAAAATAATACTATGCCATTCTATGCTGATACATGTTTACATCACGTATACATTAGACGATCATATAACACGAGTTAATCTCTAATGTTCTAATGTTCTCAGTATTCTAATGTATTAATGTATAGCTATACATGTATATTTTTCAATAAACATAATATGCATTAATCTTTATTTTTATTTAGTATTTTAAAATGTTTAATGTGCGGTAAAATAATATAACATTTACTAATACTATACACTATTACATGATAATATTTAGAAATAGAATATTATGAAAATATGTACAGAAAAAAATGATATTTAATGTAAAAATAGTATCACACATCATTCTTTTATAATGAAACACTTAAAAATAGTGAATCCTCAAAATTAAATGGAATTTTAACATAATCATGGACATTATTATAATAATGATGATGATGATGATCATCATCATCATCATCACAATAAAATATCAGCATTCATTTTTAATTTAATTAAAATAATGTATTATATTATTGTATTTTCAAATTTTAATGGTAATTACTATTTTAGTACTATTATTATACCATAAATATATAATACAATATATTTATGGTATAATATACATATGTATATATAATATAAAAGTATAAATTATTAAATATAAAATTATGAAAATATAAAATGTTATACCCATTGACTACTCTTATATCTACATGCAGATTATAATTTATTATTAATTTAAATTATATATTAGAAAATAATATATTATATTTGATATGACTACTATTTTTGCTAGTACATATTAATATTATTAATATGTTGTATGACATATTTAATATATAGTAAAAAATAAAAAATTATGAGAAAATAAAAAATCGTACCCTTTTACCTCTCATTATAAAGAATAGTGTCAAAATGTACAATACCAATAGAGGCGGATTTTTTGAGATAAGAAAATAAAAGCCGTGAAAAGAGGTGTGTATAGAAAATGAAAAACAATACATCTATGGTATTGTTGCATCAATGCATGTCTCAATTGTAATTTATTGACATATAATTAAAAAAGAGGTAAAAGGGTATCATGATTTAGATTAAGTTATTGTGAAACTAAACTTTTAGACATATGACCACCGTTATATCACTTTTGTATAGAGACACAATGACCATTGAAGTATAACACACACACATATATAAAGATTGAAGATATATGTACTATTTTTAGTGGAAAATAGTGCCGCATATAACTTATATATCTAATATATAATACAACTGGCACTAGTACTTGTATTGTATAGATATTTAATATTATATAAAATATATATATGAAAAAATCTCTTAAATGTTTAGTGAACACCATTGTAATACAAATACCAATGTACAAATATTTCGATATAAAATAATATCGTAAATAATATAATTTCATATTTTATATATGAAAATATTATATATAATATTTAAGTGCATTTAAAATCGCATATTATTCTCGATATTAAATGTAAAAAATTACTTTTATATTATTAACACTATGATCATATAAAAGCCAAATATAGAAATTTTTATGGGTCAAAACCCGTTATATTGAAAATTTATAAATTAAAAAATTAATAATATTTCTTTAATATAATTTAAGTAAAAAAAGATTATGTAAAAAGAAAAATACATATTGTATTTTCCTCATATTTAATATCGAAATAAAATTATTATTATATTATTATTAACAT
>JAQIXB010000858.1:0-13534 GCA_034697405.1 Mesoplophora pulchra | reverse complement strand
TGTCAAATCAATTATTATGTATGTATTGAAATATTTAATAATATATTTTATTAAAAAGTTTATTGTCTTTAAATTTACTCATAATTAATATTTAATTTATTTCTTTTAATTTATTATTTATGATAAAAGTTATGAAACCATAATATTAATAATAATAATCTCAATTTTAAATGACATTTTATCATTAAAAATTTCTTTTATTAAAAAAAATATGTTTAAAATAATAATTTTCAATATATTCTAATATTATTTTTAATTATAATATTAATTATTATTTTTATAATAATAATACTAATAAAATGGTATGCCACAAAAATGTTTTAGTTAACGTTAGTTAATGTCATAGTGATTGAACTCTCATCATTATGCTGTCATAATACTCTGATTCTTATGATGTCCCCTTTTATCTCTAATCACCATTGATCATGCATATACTAAAAAATAATAAACTCATAATAAATGCATAGTAAACGCAAAAATAAGTAATTATCATGCATTAAATGGATCCTTTTCACTTTTTTAATTTTCTAATTTTTTTTAGTTTTCATACAAAAATAATTTTTCACTCTGTTTATAAAACTATAAAAAATACCCTTCAATTTCATAGACTATCATTAACTACTCTATCATTAACTCAATAATTGAATATTTAAATAAATATAATATAAATTTATTAATATTAAAATTATGTATGACATAAATAAAATTTTAATCACAGTTTCGACTCTGAACAATTCACATTCAATAATTTATGTAAAATAATTTTTTATTATAAAAAAAGTTTTTATATTTAAAAATCCGTATTTAAAAAGTTCCTTTAAAATGCCATTAATACTAAATTTGCGATTATTATTAACGGCATTAATCTTAATCATTATGTGTCAATGTATAAACAGCGCCGGACGCGGAAATACCATCATCATCGGGGGTATCATTTTTAATCATTATATTCTAAAATGTGCATTTTATTTATTTTTTAAAAAAATACATACATTCACTTATTTTTTTATAAATCATATTATTTCATATTATTTTTGTGAATTATTATTTTTTTTGAAAAATTATATTTAATATGCTGATGCATTATAGATAATAATGTATTTTAAAAATATAAAAGTAAATCGTAAGTAAATGTGCAATAATTATTGTATCTTAAGCTGGTGGTGGTGGCGGTGGTCATGGTTGGCATGGTGGTCACAGTCAGGGTCCGATTCTCATAAAAATGGGCGGTCATAGTAAACACGGGGGTAATATCATATATGTCGGTAATAGTGGTGGCGGTGGTCACAAACACATGATGATGCATTCCATAAACAATCATGGGAATCATGGGAATCATCCTCAGATCATTCCAATCCCTATTCACATTCCAATGTATACTCAACAAATGAAAGGACAGGGATGGTGGTAAATTATCAGTATTATTATTTCACATTTTAAAATAATAATTTTAATAAATAATTTATAAAAATTTCATTTATATTTTTAAAAAAATTGGTACGATATAATTATTTAAATTTAAAATTTTGCCATTGAAATTCATATATTTAATTATATTTTAAATATAATTTATATTTTTATTAATTAAAGATTAATGTTAAACATGTATATGTATATTTTGAATGTTAAGACTCTATGTGTTTTAATCTTAATTATTGATGTATATTAATATGTTAATATGTTATCATTATCATTGTAAATGTTTAACTTTTAAATGTATTTAAAAGTACATACGTAAATATACGTAAATGTACTAATGTTAGTTTTGTGCACATTTATATATTAATTAAAACGATATATTTTATTAAATTTCTTCATAAATGTTCATCGTGTATATATCAAGTAATAGTTTTTAGTTAACATTGAGGTAAATAAAAGTTTAAAAAATGTAAAAATGATTTATATTTTCAGATAATATATTATATGAATTTAATCACCATTATCACAGTGAATATTATATTGATATATAATATAACATTTAATCATTTACAATTTTTGACATTAAAAAGAACACCTCAAAACAAATATTGTTTTAAAATAAAGATATGTATTACTAATATATATATTACTATTACTGTATATATACTATGTGAGGCATAAGTTCATAAAGAAAAATTTAAATTGTTGCTGATCATTGTTTAACAATAGTAACCATATGACTCTTAGTTTTTCTTAAAACACATTTATTTGTGATTTTAAAAAATCAAAATTTAAGAAAAAAATTAAAATTTAAAAATTATGGAGGATTTTTACGAAATGCATAGTATAGTTATATAACAAATATCATAGCGATAATACTATTTTTGACTTTTGTATGTGAAAAAATTATCGGACATGTCCTACAGTGGTGCCTACAGATGTATTGAGAATCTTAAAAAATCTTTGACCGAAGCACGGACCAATTTACCGATAAACATAGAGCGTAATTTTGTGATGCGATGGAGAGACAGACATAGGGCCTGTATTAAGGCCAAAGGGGTTCACTTTAAAATATTATTTATAAATAATTAGTTAATTTTAAAATAAAATTTCATTAAAAAATATTTAATAATTAATTTTTTATAACTACTTTTATGTGTTGATGAACTTATGCTTTAGGTATAACTAATAAATGTTAAAGTGTAAAATTCATTCTCTATTAAAATACTATTATTTGTTTTAAAATGAACTTTTTAATGTAAAAAAATTTATCATTTACATTTATAAATAATAATAAATTTATCATTTATGTAATAATTTATGATTTTTTTTTTGCTAAAAGTTAATTATAATTTTATTTTATTATTAAATGCCACATTTTTGTTATATGCCTGTTCCATAGAAATAGCAATAATTAAGAAATTCATTGTTTAATATGCGTTTAAATTTTTATATATTTTTCAATATAATAATATTAATTTTCTATAAAATTAATATTATTTTTTAAGAAAATAATTTTAAAAATGTGATCATTAAATGGCAGAAGAATATTTTGAAACCATAGGAAAATTACATGATTGTATATTTGAAAAATATAAAAATTTAAAATTAAAGTCATTTAAAAATAATAATGAAATAATTATTAAAATTTTAAAAGATTCAAAAACTATTAAAATGATACGAAATACGGTGATGTACATTATGAGAGACGAAAAAGAATTCTCAAAAAAGAAAGGACCGCAGAGTGTTGCAGATTATGATGACATTTTTAATATTTCTGATCATACGATACCAGAATTATGTCATCCGAAAGACTATGATTTTAGGAAATTCTTTAAAAATGCGTATTCATTTATTCTTAAAAAAGATATTCATAATGCATATTCACTTTTTAATATGATAATTATATTCGAAAATCATGAAAATAAAGAAATAATTATGGCATATTATTGTCGTGCATTAATATCAATGAAAATACAGAAATTTAAATCGGCATTAAACGATTTGAATATCGTATTAAATTATGTTAAAAAATGTTCAAAATATTTAGAAAAATTTATTAATTTAAATAAATTAAATGAAATGATCACCGAATGTTCTAATAAACAGCATCTACAGATAGATGACGATAATGCCACAGCTCTAAGCACTGATGCCAATTCTATTGACGATCGTATTACAATATTGTATCATGAAATTAATGGACGATACGGTATCGCTAATAATTTTATTAAAAAGAATAGTGTTATATTAAAGCATAAAACATTTGCATTTAGCATTACATTTGATAATGAAAAAATATATTGTCACCATTGTTGCAAAAGAATATTAGTGTTCGATTTAGTACCATGTCGACAATGCAAAGATGTGGCGTATTGTTGCAGTGAATGTGAAAAAAATGCATGGACACAGTTTCATTTTTATGAATGTACTAAATTAGAAACACTCTTTAATTATAATATACAATTAAATTTAATATTTAAAATGATGACAAAAATTGGCATTAAAAATGCTTTTAAATTATTTCAAAACCCAAATTTAACATTTTCACAATTATCAGAGTCTTCAGCTGATAATGTTAATGATGGTATAACCATAGATGAAAATTTATTTAATGAATATAAAGGTGTGATGAGTTTAGTCGATCATACAGAAAATTTAAGAAATTATGCAAAAAATGATTTTATGTATCGATTAATTGCAATGATTATATTTTGTGTGACGATTGAAATTTTGGAAATATTCGTACCTAAGAATATGAATGAAAAGGTCACATTGTGTCAAATGGTGTTAAGTCATGGGTATAAATGTAAATTCAATGGATTTACGTGTAAAGATGGTAATCGGTCTATAGGATTATCGGTTCTATTCTTTGGCTCATTATTTAATCATAGCTGTGATCGGAATTGCTTTTGGGTCTATAAAGGACCAAATATGACAGTTACGACTTTAAGAGACATCAAACAAAATGAAGAGATCACTTTTAGTTATAACGAATTAAAGGATTGGAATGTTATTGAACGATGGAAATATCTTAAAACGAATTATTTGTTTATATGTGAATGTACAAAATGTTCCAATGATTGGAAACACATTCCAATGGCATTGCAATGTCCTAAACGGGAATGTGACGGCCCAATACATGCCGATGTGCAGACATGTCTTAAATGTGACAATAGACGATATGATAATGATTTATTCAGTCAATTGTCATACGGAACTCATGTGTTTAATCGTATTATGCATAATTTTAAAAATTTTGATATAAATAATAATGATGTCATTAATATTAATAACAAAATTTTAGAGATTAAAGAAATTTTGAATTTTTTCGATCATTATTTTTATCAAAAATCAATGATATTATATACAATGAAAGGAAAAACCGCACATTATTTTTTATATAAATTTCATCGATATAATGATGCAATAAATTTATATTCAAATATTTTATTGAAACATAATAACATTATTGACGATACATTATTTTATAATAATTTTGTTTATTTATTAATATCATTAAATTTTTTATATGATTCTGATGAACATAAAAATCATAAGAATTATGAATCATTTATATATATTAAAGATTCTGAAATATTTGAAAATCATAGCAAAATTCAGAAATTATATGAAAAAATATATAAATATTTTTACCCGAAATTTAACACATTTACTATCGATGATTTAAATAATAATAAAAAGTTTTTTAACAAAAAAAGAATTATAAAATTTTTGGGCCAAATTTTTCAATTTAAAAATTACATTTATAAACGAACCGCAGAAATTGAAAATATTAAAAATTACATAAATTCAAAAAATTCAAAAAAATTAAAAAAACGTTACTTACAATTGAATTATTAATAAAATATTAATAAAGCACATGTGTATTATTTTATTATTTATATTTAAAAAGAACGATACTGATTGCTTCATAGACGTAATGTATAATTTTCCCGATTATAGAATCGCTTAGTGCTAAGCGGGTATCGATAGGGCATAGGTCAGGGGTAATAAATGTCAAAACGAAATTCTAAAAATATGACTGAATATTACGTAATTTTAGCTATTTTTAGCCGCCATTATTTAATTTTTCATTATTTAATTATTCAATATGCTAATTTTATGTGATTCTATTTAACGGTATTTGTAAATTATATATAAATAAATTTAAATAAAAAAAATTATAAAATATATTTTTTGCGTAAATTCTTATGGTAAATAATAAATAAAGTAAATCATTAGAAATCAGATTTGATTCATTACTCTGTTTATGACGTTTTTGATATATTATTAGCGTTTGAAAACAATTGCGTCCAATTGTTGCTTCAAACGCCAATATATCTGCTAAAACGACATAAATATAATTATTTGATGTTACAGATGTTACGTTATTTAGTGCAATAATTGTATTTGAGCAGAGAGATTGCGCTATTAAGCATGCGCGATTATAGAGTATATTCAGATACAATTATTGTACTAAATAACGTAACAACTATAAAAGAGTTTCTGGTATCATGTAATTTTTGTTTTTTAATTTATATTTTTTAATTTAATTTTAGTATTTTTAATTACATTATTAGCTTAATTTATTGTTGGTATTGTTGTTAAAGAAAAATTAAATAATATTTTATATACAGTGATACATCTCTTAAGCGGACATCCATGAGCAATAGATCAGGTGTCCGTTTAAGAGAGGTGTCTGTAACTGGAGGTTTTACAGTATATATAAAATTATACTATAAATATAGTTTAAAAAATTAAAATATAAACAAAATATTAATACACAGACAAAAGATGCACGGTTTCAGATCGGGCACGTTTTACACTAATATTTATTGTTATAAATTATGTTAAATTATTATGTTTAATTAATAGTCACGTAAAATAAATTTAATAAATTTAATAATTGAATGGTTATGTCAACACTTTTAACATTTAAATATAATTATTGATTAATCATTGTGCTAAATTTTCAATATTTTAAAATATTAATTAATTATAAGTGATGCTTTATATAATTACATAATGTATGTACATTTTTAGTACATATATTTTTAGTACATATTATCGGTATTAGTAATATATGTACTAAAAATGATACAACTAGTTAACATTTAGTTATTAATTGTAAATATTTGTTTCGAAAAAAATTAGAAATTATTATAATTTATAATAATTTTTAACATTTTTTATTTAATTTTTTATTTTAAAAAACATAAATTTCGTTTTTATATAATAAATTAATAGCGTTTTTATAAAAAAAATGTTTCATATTCTTATTTATCATTTTTTTTGTATATAATTATTAATGATTAAATGATTAAATTGTATTTTTTTAATTATTCGTAAATAATAATATATTTTGTCCCAAAATTAAAAATCATCATAAATAATATGCACGAAAAAGTATCTTTTTTATTGATTTATTTGCCTCAAATGTCATATTTTAATTGATTAGAATCATAATTAAATGCAAAATTTATAATATAAATTAAATTTTGCATTAAATATTAATTAAAATTTTGAAAAAATAAACATTTTTTATAAGAAAAGGGGTGTGTCCATGTGTAGGCTTTTAAAGTGTCAAAGAAATGAATATGTCCATTTCAGGGATAATAATCAAAAATTTTAATTATTATTTAGTATTTGTGCCCATCCCTTAACAATTTATCCCAAAAAAGAGAATATATTAATTTTTTGTTAATTTTTTAATTTTAATTTTATAATCATTTATTTACATTGAGTCATTGATTCATTAATAACATTTATGTATTAAAATAAATTATAAAACTTTTATAATTATATAATATATTTATATAATAAAATTACAGCTCTCACCGTTTTAATAATAAATGTATAAAGGTTAAGATACGGCATAGCATTATCATGTATTAAAAATTTAGCATCATTTTTTAAGTATTAATTTATATGTCTAATAAATAGTTTGTGCTATTCTTAGAATATATAAGAATTTAAAGATTAATTCTTAACATTTACAATAATAAAGTTATAAATTCTGATTTTATAATTAATTTTAAGATTTAAGTCAACATTGAGATTCAATAAATATATTTTAAATTTAATAATATATGTTTAGGTATAAATGTATGTTTTAATAATATATATATATATATATAATTAGAAAAAAGCCATAAAATATTTGGACCCATATATAAACTATGGTTTTACATATTTTTTAAAAAATGTCATTTAAATATATTTATGAAAAAATGTCAATAAAATACTCTTAAAATGAAAGTTTTTTGTTCGTATATAATTTCGCAGTTTACAGTGTGGGGACACGATTGTACGTCGGACGGTTGTTATGGTTAAATACAGGACGGTTTAGCTTTTTATAGTCCATGGTACATACTATGAGCAGAGCCCCGACGATTACAAAGAATTGAGAAAACGCCACAATAACGGACGTGATTCCGACGATATGCAGATTCTTCAGCATAAAGTTACGGAATTTTAAGAAACATCCGTGGGTACGGTACCGATTAACATCGTCTAAACTATGACCACATTGTTGCGTATCATTATTTGTACTGTCAAATGATGTTTCATTTGATACAATGGGTAAACAGCATGATTCTGGAACCCATTGTTGTTCGGGCCATGCATTTATATTGTACCAATCGCTGTAATTATTAACACCGCAACAATCGAATCGGTATTGTATCTGATCCCATGTCGCTTTAAGACCATTACTATCATCGGTCACGTATTTGTTTTGAATGCCGTCAATTAATTCGTGTCTCAATGTTTCGCCGAAACTTTTGCGGAACACAAATGTCAAAGTGCCCGCACTTATCTCAAATATCATCACAGTGACAATGGTTATTAAATACACGGTCAAAAGGCACTTCGATTGGAACCATGATCCGCAACACCCGCAAAATGCGATCACAAATGTTATCACACCGCAGATTATCGCTAAATTATCGGCCGAAAGAATGTGATATGACGGAAGTATACGCGCGTATGTATCGTACGACACACTTAACCATACGCCAATTGAAAGCATACATGAGCCCAATATCTGTCCATACGATAAACATATTATAAATTATAAATAAACATTTTATTTTATTATCATTAAAACAATAAACAAAACACTCACTTTAACATGTGTCTCTTTTAAGAGTTTCAATATATATATACATTCATTTTATGCATATATTAAAATGCTTAAAATTATAACATTTATTTTGAGACAAAAATTTTATTTTTTCATTAATATTAATGTAAAAATATAATCATTTAATATTTTCTTTAATCATAATCAATCATTTATCTAAAAACCGATATTTTTATATGAATTTATAATGTAAATATTTACAAAAAAAAAGTAAATATTTACATTTTTTAAATTCAAAAATTTGAAATAAAAATTAAAATCAATATTTTAAAAGAATAAAATATTAAAATATAAAATTACCCAAAAAATTAAATTAATAAAACATATGATATGTCTGATGCATGTGTAACCCGATGCCATTATATCCATACTCATCTCATATGTCAATGCTTTTAATTCAATAATTTTCTGATCTCAGATCACAATCAATATAATGAATTTAATCACACTTAAGATGAATTAAGTTATAATTTACAATTATAATATTTATAAAAAATATAATATCATATAATATATAATATAATAATAAATATCAAATGAATAATGTGTTTCGGTTTATTTAAAACCCACATATATATGTGTATATATCTTAAGGCATTTCAAAAATTATAACATAATCATTTTATGGCATTTATTATTTACTCATTTATTACTCATTAATTATAATAATATTTTCTTATAAATTACATATATTAATATATATTAATATATTGTCATAGAATTAAATGATAAATTAGTTTATTATTTAATCCGATGATTATGTGAATAGCATATTCACTATGCTATTCTTTAGTTGTTTGATACTGAACTATTCTAATACTAAAGTGTTACTAAAGACCACTGTCAAATGCCACATATTTACTGAGGCATTAAAAAGCATTTCTTTCGTATCTTTTAAAAGTGCATTGCACTTTTGCACTTTTCACTTATTTAAGCACATTATTGTACAATTAATTGCTTTTAATACACTATAAATACACGCATTGAAACATTTATTTATTTATTTTTAACTCTATAAATATACAATTTTCGTCATAATTATTAAACTTATCCTTTAGCATCATCTAAAGTTTAGTGCACATTTGTAATTAATATTACTTTATTTTATAGAAAATATGTGTGTTATTTATATACATTAATATTACAAAAGAGAAATCATTGATGCGTTAAATATTTGAATTTTAAAGATACAATGATAGGAAAGTTCATATGTGAAAATATACGCCCAAAAAAAAGAGGAAATATCAGTAAAAAGTTAACTTTTATTTCAATCGTTTCATGTATTTACAAATATTATGCTTAAATAAAATCGTGTTTTTCATAATAATAATATTACATATTATATCTGAGCACATATTTGGAACGAATTTATTATTTCACATTTATTATTTTTTATCTTTTGATTAATTCATGATAAAAATACTGAGATTATTTATTAAATAACTTTTTTATAATGAAACTTTTTTCTCATTCCATTTATAGTAAAAATATAATGATTAATTATATATCTTTTTTTATATTTTCTTTTATGTCATTATGTGTGATGAAATTCCGAAATAAAAAACAGCATAACCTCTACAAAACGGACACTTTTTCCAAAATATATAATCCGAACCTTTTAAACGAACATATTTTAAACTTTTCATTTAATTTATATTTTCATTTAATTTTTTAAAAATAATTTAAATATTAATGTATAATTTATTTATTTATTATTTTAATTAAATTATAACTATTAAATGACGGAAGAAAATCCTGTTTTTCATATGTCTTTATTATAGAGGTTTTAATGCAAATTTTATTATTAAATCGTTTATTTATCATTAAAGTTTATTATATTATATAATTTGTATCGATTTTAATATTTTTTATTACACATATAACTATATTTATATAAAATATTTATATATTAAATACTTAATTAATAAATGAATAATTATTTTTTATTTATGATTAAAGACCTAAATCTTTGTAAAATGCTTATTTATCTTAACATATCAAAGAAATAATTAGAATATGTCAATATTCATTATGTCCATATCTATTATAAAAATGCCTTTTTACGTAAAAAATGTGATTTACTTTTTTGTCACCATATGCTTAAAAAAGCAAAATAAATATGCATTTTATGCTATTTTTGAATGCATTTTATTTTTTATGATTTTTTTGTTATTTTTAGAAAAATAATCAAATGGCAAATAATGAAAATTTTATGGTCACAAATTTTATTTATAATTTAAATCAGAAATATCCAAATTTTTAAGAAAAATATAAAGACATATGCTCTATGGGTATATATAATTTGTAATTAATTATAAATATTTAATTTTTAATATAAATTAAAAAAATAATTTGTTTTTCAGAAAATTTCGTGTTTTAAAATGCTTTTTTTTGTCACAAAAATTTACTTTAAATTTATGTCTTTATTTTTGACATTAATTTTAATGTGAAAATGTTTAAAATCATTTATTAAAATAGTGTCATGACATTGAAATACATTTTTATGTGAACATTTTCATTATCATTATAAATATTTTTAAAAAATTGTGTTAAATTTTCTTTTTCCATTTTATTTGAAAAATTCAAAACATATGTAAATGTTAAAAATAGTTTATGATTAAAGACGACATTTTTTGGGCATACAATTTCAGGGAAAATAAATAATAAATACCTTTAAAAACATTTTATGCCATAAAAATATTGTAATGAAACGCCCATAGACCGCTGTTATAGTTATATGACTGTTGTGCCCGATTTATATCGTTTTTTAATTATCATAAAAAATTTGTAATTAAAATATTTAAAATTTATATGATTTTTATTTTTAAAAAAATATTTAAAAAATATTTTTTTATTTTAAAAAAATTTCTATGATAATGAATGAAAATTATAATTATAAACATTATAAAATATAAATTTCGAATATATTTAAATATAATTTTAGTAATAAATTAACGCATATGACCGGAGCTATTAATTTCGGGCATAGAAAAGTTATCATTGGGATTAATGATGATTCCCTCATGATCCTCGGGTCTTTCGATGTTAAAATGTTTCTCTGAATGTTTAGTAAATTCCACAATAAAATCATTGTAAAGTTTCGCATCTAAATTTTCATTAAAATTATCATTATCATTAATTATTCATTAATTAAACACTTAATTTTTGTATTAAATGCCATTTCATACAAAAATTGGCATTTAATATGAAACTTAATAATTTAATACCGAATTTTTCGCTCATTTCTTTGGGAAAAATCGCAAAATCGTGACACACGAATACGGTCGGGTTTTGGACGATGCCATACGCTTCAATGACACACTCCGGAATTATTTCAATCGATAACTGTCATATTTACAATTAATAAATCACATTAAATCATAGGAATATTAATCATGATATTCGCATCTTAAAACATCATTTAATACACGATCTTATATCGTGAGAGAAACATTTTAGCATTTACATTATCATATTTATATGTAAATATACATTTAAAAAATGCCATCATCAAAAGGCAATTGAATATAGAGATGTCATAATTGAAAACACTCACGTTATAAGAGGGCATTTAAAAAGTGGGGTCAAAGGGTAAATGAATGTTAAATGTAAACAAAGGTCTCACCGGTGTTTGAAAAGTCAATTGAACGAAATGATCATCCGTCGTTTTTATGGTCAAACGTTTTCCTTCAGAATCTCTCTTTATTATTATATCATAAAATTAATAAAAAAAACATAATTTAATATATTATTTTAATATATATTTTAATATATTTTAATATAAAGACCTTTATTATGTATCCGACGATCGTCGCGTATTTATCTTTAAATGATTTCATTAATTGTCCCGTGATTCGGGGTTTCGCCTCTCCTAACATCACATCCGACATTATCCTTTATTATTATGATTATTATTTTATGCGATAATTAAATGATAATTATATTTAAATGATAATTTTTAATTTTAATTAATTTTTGTTTTTAAATCATATATTTATTCTGAAAAAATAACACCACAAATTAAAGGCGCCAAAATTATTACACCGCATTCAATGCATAGAATGCTTTATACAGTAATGTTAAGAAATACACTCCGTTCTCGTTTTTGATATGCAAATTGTACAGAAATTAAACCTTAACATAAATAAAAACTAAACATTTATTTATTAAAATTCAATGATGAATAATATTTATTTATATTTTTCTAAAAAAAATTGATATAAAATTTAAGAAAAATATAGAAATAAAAAATGAATAATTCACTATGAAATACATCTGTACATTGCGCAACATATGAATCGCATTACAGCATTGTAAATAGAGGTGTGAACAGTAATGTTAAAGAAAATAGAAAATGCAATTCCGTAATCGTAAAGAGTCTCAAAGTTTATGAATGAAATAATTATCATCATTTTATAATAATCATTTATATTTTATTTGAATTTTATTACATTTTAAACATTATGATAATTTTTTTTAATTTTAAAAATAACATTTTTACGATAATTTTATTGTTTTAAAATGATTTTTTATTAAATTTTATTATAAATAAAATAAATTCCTAAATATATATATATATTAATATAATATATATTAAAATTATAAAATATTTATAAAATTTTATCATTTTTTATATGATAATATAATGGAAAACATTTAAGATTTAAACACAAATATTTAAGAAAATACTTTTTTAAATCATAAATTAATTAAAAAAATTTAAAAAAATTATGTCATTATTATTAATTTATGATTAAAGCATTAAAATGAGAATTTTTCTTAAAAAAAATATAATTACAAATTTTATTATGAGTAAATTATTAGGATCGAAATTGAAATAATATCAAAAATTAATAAATATTAAGAAAATTAAAATAAACTAAAAATGAGGGTTAACTTAAGTTAACTCTGACTGATCTCTAATTCGTGAAACGACGGTTTTCCGAAATGCCAATGGGTACGGTATCG